>CM047808.1:118295007-118558790 GCA_026214975.1 Gentiana macrophylla | reverse complement strand
GTGAAGGGCATTGAGAATTTTGTGATGGAGGTTCCATGAAGCTGTCGAAGAGCAAGTATTAACAATGGAAAAAAAAAAAAAAAAAACACTTTGTGTAGTGACGTTTTTGTTTGATTTATAAAACAAATCAATTACTAGCTTGATTTTGGTTTTCTCTTTTACTAACCATAAAAAAATTAAAATTAGTCAATGACTTAGCACAACATTCAGCTTAGAATAGAGAATTAAAATGGTAATTCATTTAGTTTTCAAAACAAGTCTTAAGAAGCGTTTAGTCAAACAAAAAAGTTTTAGAGGATTTCTGATGTTCAATGATTTAAAATTACAATTATTTGTTTTTAAGCATTGTGATCATCAAACCATCAACACCTTTAAATTATCATCTATATGGCATTATTAATTTTTCAATTTGCCACATGTTTTTTTTTTTTTTTTTTTTTTTTTTTTATACCGTTAAACACCACTTAGTAGTTGTATATAGGTCGACCTAAATTCCCTTTTGCTTTCCAGAAATGAGACTAAAATCATGAGACTCCACAAATTGCAGGGGAAGGGTTTATGCATTAGAAACATGTGTTGGCATGCAAAACCATCCATGCCTTGTGATGAAAAAAAAAAGGGTATTTCCACAAGGGGATATAAACTAGCCAAAAGTTTCCCACAAGGGTATCACATGCATATGTGGTTGTACATATTATTATATTATATTATATTCACAAAACTCCTGAATAAATAACCCTGGTTTTTGGGACCGACCCCGACCCACTAGGAGTTGCCATCACAATAAACTACTATCATTTAAATCTGATCAAAAGGGCACATGGCATGTGAATGTGACTGTACTACCTTTTTTTTATATTTGGATTTTGGCAATTTAGTATTGTCAGTGATGTGATGGACTTATACTTGAAATGTAAAAAAAAATAAAATAAATAGTGATACATTCGCTCTTTGCTCAATCACAACATCTTCTACAACACAATCAATCAATACATATATTATTTGGGACCACCATAAAAATAATTGATCGATTTAATCAATACTATTACTGCACGCGTATAGTGGTTTGTGCACTTCTGTATGAAGTGTAGTCTTATCATCGTTTTCAAAAAAAATTGAAATATATCGCCGTATTAAGATGTTTAAAAGCTATGTCTGCGTCAACGCATGAAATGACGCGACAGCGTGCAATGACGTAATGCGACAGTGATCATGTAACGGAATGGGCGTAGTTTTTCAATGTTAACTTTTGGAGTATATTTTCAAATGAATATTATTCTTTTCGGCGTATTTTTTCAAGTTTCGCA
The DNA here is from genome assembly GCA_026214975.1 of Gentiana macrophylla. Classification (NCBI taxonomy): domain Eukaryota; kingdom Viridiplantae; phylum Streptophyta; class Magnoliopsida; order Gentianales; family Gentianaceae; genus Gentiana; species Gentiana macrophylla. Next base: position 118,557,483 of record CM047808.1, on the reverse strand, counting down.
AGCATTTATAGTAAAAATTAACTTTCGACCTAATGTCCCGCCCCAAAATTTACGTGGATGTTGTAAATCGCATGTTATGTTTTAGTGTTCGGTGTAAAAACGAGCATATGCACATCTCTTGTTGATGAGAGAAATCGGCACTTTATGGAATCTAAACATCACAACTCGCCTCTCAAATGCAAGACAAGACACGCTACAACAAATTGCTCTTTTACCACTATAGCTTCGAGAGGGCAATTTTACAGTAAAAATGTTAGTAGAAATGTTGTATTAAATGACCGCATCACGTTCATTCGTTCTACTATCCTTTTTCATAATATGAGTGATTAAAGAAAAAGGTAAAGATATCGTTTTCTTGGTATAACCTTCCTCATAAATGTTTTACATGGAGGCAAATATTTGCACCCCACCGAGTACATCTACCCGTCACATCACACCGATCTTACGAATCAACCATGAAAAGTCGAACTTTGAGTCAAAACCAACTTTTTTAAAGTCGATTCTCACAATGCAGCGTCTGAAGACGGTTTTTAACTCCAAACCGACTTTCATAAGGTCAATTCTACTATAATCACAAATAGAATGGTGCACCGATAGACTTTCGGTTGGGATGCGAATAAAGACCCAATCCTTTTACGTTACTTCAAGATCTTTCTTCCACGTCATTAAAGCTATTTTTCTAAGTAAGGAAAACACGTAATCGGCACACACTGATACACGAAAAGATTCTGTTAGGTTGGGAGGTTTTTAGGTGGTGTCTCCACACGGTGTGGAGTGTGGAGACACATGTTGCATCACATGGATTATCTATTTTTAAATTGGATTCAAACTGTATGGTTCAGATCATTCTTTCCGTCACTTCGGTGCATATGGAGATACTAGGCAAAAACTTCACCTGTTAGGGGAAACTATCTGCTGTCAACTGAGTGGATTTAATGAAATTTGTTTCATTTAACCATGTTCTCTCTGTTTCTGAACTTTTAATAATGGAGACAGCAAAATCCAATTGAGATTATAGCATATAAAATGGTCTACCCAAAATGAGCAAAGTTAACAAAAAAGTAAAAGAACCATATAGGAATGTAGATTAGCCCCCTCCAAATTCTTCCCCTTTTGAATAAATTCCAAAATATCATTAACATCCCACCTAACTAATGCAACTTTTCTCAAATGCTACTAACTAACTAGAATAATATATGCACGTCCCTTATATTTTATTTTATTTATTTCAAAAATAGCTGGCTCGATTAATCCAGAATTCGATCCGAGTAGTGCTTGCAGAGTTGGGTTCTTGCTCGAGAATAAAGAAACCAAAAGTTTTTCATCATGACATCTTCTTAGAAGAATTGACTCTCGAGACATTCTCAAAACATTTGAGTAACCAAATGCCATATAGATTTAGTGGAAAACCTACGTGTTTACACGAACCGAACTGAGTCAAGCCTAAAACTAAAGCAAACATTTGTGAGCTTGTGTGTTTGTTAAATTTTTTTTAAAGGGAGAAGGAGAAGAAGATTTTTAATTTATTGGGGGAGAAGTCAAAGGGGATTGAGATTCGAAATCTGATTGATACCAGAAAGTGCAACGACCTCCACCGCTAAACAAAGTTCAACTAGAAAGTGCGACCACGAATTCTAGTCGTTCTTTTAATGATAAACATAATGATAAACATAATAGTATATGTTTGATTTATGTATATATACATAAATCAAACAAACGCCAACTTATTTGAGATTCAAAGTTGTTCACAAATAGCTAACTTCATGTACTTGCCTCAAATTTCTTAAATGCTAGCAACCAAATGGCACTATAGAAGTTGAAAGAGAGAGACGAGCAAAACCTGAGAGAAGTTAGATTCCCGCAAATTCAATTCAAAATCAACATTAGGAAGTTCGCATCTTTGTCTATAAAATCGATCGATTTTCATGTGATCGATCGATTCTCATGTGATCGATCGATTCCTATCTTGTGATATCTGGTAGAGTAAGGCCCCAAACAACTTTCCTTCTTTTTTTTTTTTTTTTTTTTTTTTTTCTTCATCCATATTGTCACAACAACAAAACAAAATTCTTTTTCTTTTTCTTTTTCTTAAAGTATTCAGTTTCCGTCACAATCGACCTAATAATCCGTAGTTCGGTTCGAGTGGTGCGTGAAGAATTTAACTCCGAGTAGAGGCAAATACTACACTTGTCACAAAGAAAACTCCAAATGCAAATTCATTTCAATGAATTAACCTGAAGAACATGAACATCCCTAAAAATCATCCCAAAATACAATGACAATATTATTATACATATTGTAATACATTCCGACATCAAAGCTCTTCAATACCGGAGCAGCAACTACTCGTATTGCATCATCATGACCGAGCATCAAACCATTTCCAGACCCTTTCACTGTCAATTCTGTAAACATCCATAGCAACCTCGTTCTGGCTATAAGGCATAAACTTGGGAAATTCAACAAGTGACTGAAATTCACAGCCAAACCACTTTCTTTAATCCCTCATCCAAATATTATCTCAGCACTGAAACCAGTATATTGCTAAACCGTAAACCAACAGTATGGGTATTACAAAAGCTAAACCAAAATGTTATTGATGAAGCACAGACATTACCTTGAAAGATCAAAATTCTCAGCTCCTTCTCCGACCTGCCATTCTACACGAGGCAGGAAAAGAGGGAGTAGGTTGCATCCCAAAACTTTGAGACTCTTGTACATCCGAAAGTCACTGCTTTAATGACATTTAACGGTGGAGCAAATTCAACATCTTTTAGACACCACTCTTGTACATATATGGACTCGCGGAGGCTTCTGTTCCGCTAAACTTTTGCAAGAAAACTAATCTTTTACTCAAAGAAAGTTCATGTGACAAGCCATGACAGGTAATTGCAAGAAGCAGCAAGTTTGGATCATACATAAAACCTTTTCTCACTCAACTTTTACATCTCAGGTGGCTTGAAAACAGACAAAGAAAGCAAAGGGACATAGGGGCCCTCTAGTAAAGCACAAGCAGAGGGTGTGGTGCTTCTGCCCTTCAAGAAACTACACTCAACAATTCTGAGGACACATGCAATAAAACACGGCACTTTCTTAAAAGCTGCACACAAAAGGCCACACCTTCCAACATTTTATAGTCACTCTTCTGGAAGGAATGCACTTCCCTGGCAGCATTTTCATCAAACGATATACATCACTCCTCCCAACATTCAACTTATATTGCCTAATACACATAATTTTACATGGTGCATTACTATTTTCATCAGCAGATACCACCTACCATAAACTGTTATGCATGGCTAGTCAATTTAGAAAAATATAAACCCTCAGAGCCCTTTCCTTGAGAACATCGATCAGCATGCTTATAGTATTAAAACTTATGTAAACATGATCATGGAAAGTAACAAATGTCACAAAATGGAAGAACATAACATATATGAAGTAAGCAATGACACTACCCAAAAATCAGATAAATCCATATAGAGCTCTTCATTAGCTGTGAGACAAATATCACTGCCTTTCTATTTCTATGCTTCAAACAACTTTATCTCAAAATTAGACAACGAGAACAATAACATTCCTAAAAAATCATAATAACCTCACTGAACCTAATGAGAAGCTCATTTATCGATCTCCATTGCTTGAGCAGCCTTCGCTTTTGCTAATGGTGTCAACTTTGTTTTCAGTTTTTTCTTTCCAACTTGAAATCCGCTACCACCCTTCTTTTGTTGCTACCACTCACCTGATTCAACACAATTCCAGCAATCAGTCTCGTTGCCACAAGTAAAATTACATAATTATAGAATAGTGGAATGAATTAACAGTTTGGATATCAACCATTCAACCACAACCAGTTTTCATATATCTATGCCTCCTAATAAGTTTAAAAAGTTGGTTACTTCAGTTCCAAATTACACCTTTGAAGGCACCACTCAGCAAAAGAGGGAATTCACACACAAACACCCACACCAAAATAAATGATTCAACGGGTAAGAACAACAGAATTGTTAAAGGATATATTACAAATAAACAGGAATAATTGAGAAAGGAGAAGAAAAATACTTACTTTCATCTTGTTTTTGTTGGCTTGCAGCTTCTTTTCCTTCTTTTCTTTTTCCGCCTTTTCTCCTATTCCCAGAAATTTGATACAAAAATCAATGAAAAGAACAGTTATCTTGTAATTAAAACAAAACACCGCCTGAATATTAAACAAAAAATTGAACTACGACTTAGATAAAGAGTAACGAGAAACAAAAGAAACTAACTTTGAAGATCGAAATCATGCTGTCGTCGTCTAGAAGCTAAGTTATTCTTCTTCGACATTTTTCCTTAGGGCTCGATCTATTCTTTTCGCAGCTGCGCCGGATTTGATAAACCCTACAGAATCACCACAGGGAAACAGTTCTCCTTTCTCGTAAATTATTACACTAGACTCCCCCAGTTTGACAGTTTCTAGACATTTCTCATTTCTCGTAAATTACACTAGAGTCCCCCAGTTTGACAGTTTGAAAAGATAGTCCCTTTATACTAGGGGTGTAAACGATCCGAAGCGATTTCATGAGCCGCCACCGCCGACTTCAGTAAATCTTCCATTTCGAATATGGTTTTAATCGAACTTCGAATCAACTCGAAGCATTTCGTCATGGATTAACGCGCCGAACTCGAAGCGATTTAATCTTGACTCGACCTCTTCATGAGCCTAATCGAGCATTACATTACATTATATATATATATATATATATATATATATACACACACACACACTTATTACTATTTTTAAAATTAATTTTTATCAAGAATACTTAATATAGAAATAATGTTTGGTATTTCTATATTTTTATTGTTCTTTGTTTTAGGCGTTGGGTAGTAATCTTTCAAAACCCGAGTTTTCTTTTTGAGGTCAACATGAAGCAATGCCAATGATGAAGATTAATGACTATATTTTCTTGATATCTTCTACACTTTACTTATCGGATGTAATTAAAGTGCACAAATGCATTTGAAATTGTGCCACTTAATTCTATGCATGTTGATATTTAAGCATTAGCTATATAATTTGATTATTATTGTTATCTTTCTTGAAACGATATTTTATGTTCATATCTTTAAATTTGAAATTGAATCATTTTTCCGAAATTTTGCTCGAGTTCGAGTTCGAGTTCGAAAGTGCTCGAATTTTATCGAGCATAATCGAGTCGAAATCGAGCAAGATTAATGTGTTATCGAGCGGATCTCGAGCATTTTTTCATGCTCGATCGATCTCGAGCCGAGTTCGAAAGCAAAGATTGTTTTATGGGGGTTGCTCGACTCGATAAGTAAATGCTCGATTCGGATCGGATCGTTTACACCCCTACTTTATACTGATTTATTTACACTGCTAATTTTTTCGTTCATCAAAATAAAATTAGCACATATATATATGGGAGATAAGTTTATATAGCGTATTAGCGAAAGTTTGTTTCGTATTAGCGTATTAGCGAATGCCCTTGGCGATCTATTGGCGATACTTAGCGATCCTTGACGATCCTTAGCGATGAATTCGCGATGAATTAGCGATATATCGGCGAGGTGTTTTTGGGAGGTATTATTTAGGAGAAAAAACTTTGCGAACGTACTATTTAGGGAATTTTCCCTATATTATAATCTACTACACGTACTTGGTGAGAACCCATGACCTAAGGTTTCTGGAGCCACGGCTGAGCCATTTTAATAAGCTTCATCCTCATTTACTCCAATAATTAATCGATTCAATCTCGAGTTTCAGAATCTAGTAATTGAGTAACTCACGACCTAAGGATTATTTAATCATTCTTTCTATAATTATATACAAGACTTATTATAAAATATTTTTTATATAGATCATTAAATATTGGTTAAGTATAGTTTGCCAAGAATATAGAAATTAATTTAATTCTAACGATAATGGAATTCATGAGTCGAGTCGAGCCATTTCAAATGGCAAATGAGTTACTTATGTTTGGTGAACGACATAAATTGAAAATTGTATTTTAATGGTTTGGTGTATTCGGACTGATGAATGATGTAAATCAAAAAGTTTATTTGAGTATTCCAGTGTACTCGAATAACTCTTAAAACCTTTTTTTTTTTTTTTTTTTTGCTTACAACACCAACCATTTTAACCTAAATCGAAGATCCTGAACCATGAACCCTGATCTTTAAACTTATTATTGAAGCCATATAATAGAAAATAAGTAATCTAAATGATATATTGTAGATATAATAGATTAGGTTGTAACCTATATGATGCAATGACACTCTAATTTGAGCGAGTGCGCCGTGTCTGACATATTTCCGATCCGTCACGCGACCGACGTTCTGACACATGTCCGACACCTGTCGGTTGATTAAAATAATATTATTTAAAATTTTAATATCCGACATTTGTCAATCGACACTCCCCGACACGACATCGACACTCCCCGACACTCCTGAACCCAATTTTTAATTTTTTCTCTCTTTCTTATTTAAGTTTTCTTCAATGAAAAAGTTAAAATCTGCGATTTCTATTTCTATAATAATTTAATAAATAGTATGTCAGTATTAAGTTTATATGTTTCTTGTTGTTAAACAATCATTTTTACTTTTTGTAGTATTTTGAAGGTCAATCACAATTCTTTGGCACCGTATAAAGGGAGAATATTTATTTTAGATATTAATAGAGTTTACGTATTACCTATCTTATTTTCTCTAGTTTTTTAGATTTTTACGATTTTTTTTTTTGATAAATTTAATCTTGGAATTAGTCGTATCATTTGTGTCAAGATTAGGTAATAAATGCGGCATATCAGTGTCAGATATCATGCAACATAAGTTGTAACTTATTATCGAAACTAGAAGTATTTTAAACGAGGCCCTTTATTTACATCAAGATGATTTTATTATTATATCGCATTACACTAAATTGATATTTTAACAATTGATTGTCTTATATATAAAATAAAATAAAAAACAGTTTATTCTTGACCTAAAGATAGACTCAATAGAACAATCTACGTGCACAAGACGTATGAAACTTTGTGAAAGTCGAATGTGAAAATAAACTATAAAAAAAATTTGAATCGAGTTTAAAAAAATTGATTTCATTGTGGTGCAGAGATAAGTTTCATATAATGCAAATAAAAACTCTTTTTTTTTTTAAAAAAAAATGATACAATTTTGAAATATCAATAATAATTTTTGTAGGGGAATTATATCGAAATATTAAGGGGCAGAAAAGCAAATAGTGAACTTAACAGGGAAAAGGGGCGCTCTCTCTAAATTCCCCAGGACACTAGAGAAAGATGCTGGCCATTTCCGAGAGGGCTAGATGATTTGAAGCCAAAGAGCAAACCTGCCAATCTTTATTCGTATAGGCTATAGCCATAAGTCGGTACGCACTTCTTACTCTTATGATTTCACCAACTTTTTCAGTATGTTTACTAATGATTATTATTTAGGCATGCTGTTCTAAATGAATGTGACTTGCGGTGTTTTTCATCTAGTTTCGAATTCAGACATCCTTGTATAAAGAAGAAATGATGCGTTTTTTTTTTTTTACTTTTTAAGCTAGTTTTGTTTCTTGTATGTGTTTTTTTTTTCCTTACTTTTTTAAGCTAGTTTTGTTTCTTGTATGTGTGTTTATCTTGCAGTTCAGAACAGCCCTTATTGTGGAGAATTTTTTAGAAGGTGCTGATAGCCTGATACCTTTCTTTCTTTTCACCGTAGAACGCGAGTTCACTGTAAAACACTCGGCATTTTATTATACATGAAACACGTGTTTTACAGGAGAAATTAAGGGTATCTGCTGCTCCGTGCGGATGTAGCACCTAAAAGTTCCCCCTTTTTGTGATGATTAGCTTGATATTTTGACGGTGGTTGTTGCAGAAAAAGTAGGGAATGGAAGAAACGAGTAACGAAGAGCAGCAAAAAGGGAAAATGGTGGAAGGGGTTGCATCCATTGCCTTATTGCCGAATGGGTCCATTTCAGGCCACTTCATTCAACTTCCACACTCTGTCTGCTATGGTCTTATCGGCACTGGTCTGACTGCTTTTTTCATTGCTTAATGTATACTATAATGATCGTCCCACAACACTGGATCACTATACATAGATGTATGGATCATTGATCATTGCAGGACCCTTTGATTTAAGTAGGTCCATTTTGTCCAATGGTCTACAAGATTGTAGCAACATGATAAATTCTATCCCTTACCATTTTCACAATGTATATCTAGAGTGACCTCATGCTAAACATGTCCTGGAATTAGCTGGTAGTACTTGTACTTCGATTCAGTTAGTAAGCAACTTCATAACGGGTCATGTTTTTTGTTTCTTCCTTTTTTTTTTTACATGTCTGATAAAAGAGATAGCTTGTGAACGGGAGTGCAGTAGAGGAGAGGACTACCGGTTGATCAAGCTCACTATTATCGACTACAATGTAAAGCTCAATTCTAACATCTGTTTTCGACCTTAATACCCTCTTTTTTCTATCCATATCAAGGATTCAGAGTGTTTAGTGTAATCTTTCTTTTTATTTTGTCCTTGTATGACCTCGAATGTTGTAGAGCGGAGCAGAAAAGGATGTAGTTGTTGAGTGTAGAGGGCATGATGCTGCTCGGTTGTGTAATATTGAACATGCTCATGGGTAAGGCTTTCATGGATTTGATTTTGCTTTGCTATGGAGTTTATCATAATAAATTCATAATCATAGCCATTAACCTTGTACTTGGCTTTTCTTTTACCCTGTCAACGAAAATCTGGGACACCAGTTTGTTAATTATCATTTTTATTAATGACTGCCTGCCTTCAGGGTAGAAAATTGGTTGTAAATAAACATCATACATATGTTTTATTCGTTTACGCTCCTATGGTATATATTTATATTCTCGTTCTTCATTTAATTTGGTTCCTCATACCTTTTATTCCCCTAGGTGGGAAAAGGATGTTGTAGGCATGGTTGAAGACGAGGATAAAAAAAACAGGATATCAGTTTCATTTGAATGCGAGACCCTTAAAGCTGATAAAGAAGCTGTGGAACACATAGAGAAGTTCATGCCCAAGTTAGCTGGGATAGATGCTGTTGGTGAGTATAGATCAGTTTATTTTCTGAAGCTTTCTTTTTGGGTGTGTGCGAATGTTCGAATTTATTTATAAAAAAAAATAAAAAGTAATTCTTGGTGTCTGCTTGCCCCTTTTCTTGGCTTAAGATTCAATTGGATTCTTTTGCTTTTGTTTTCCATTAACAGTCTTACTTATATTACGATAACTTCCACATGATGAAGATCTCTTTGTTTTTACCTTCATAACGTGGATTATTGTTACATTATTTTTCTGCTTTTCTTTTCATCTATCGTATGTATATGCCTGGTGGTGCTGGATTGCGTTGAACATTGTCATTATCAGATATTTGAGCTGTGAAACTTTGTCATTATTATCAAATCAATCTTGCATCATTAAGAAACATGACATGTACTTTGTATTCTATGAACACCGTATTGTTACTGTTGTATGCTTGTCATGAACAGCATTGTCCGGTTTTTGTGTCTTTATGCATGTACAACAGAGACGACATATCATGATGGTTTTGAATAGTATGAGTGATTTTTAGCTGAATGAAATGATGATAACTTGGTTGATTATATGCAGTTAACATTGGCCGGATGAAGATAGTTGGGTTGGATTTTGAAGCTGGTGGAAATGTGGAGGAGGAGCCGCACTTGGATATCTGATTTGGATTTACACAGTGTCACATCTCTTGAAATCAGAATGACTTGTTTTAGATAGATTATGTTGTATATTCTCTGCTTTCTGCAATTTCCAAACCTTCTCTTTGTTTCATTAATTAGTGAAACCGATGCATATTCGGTTTTTTTTTTTTTTTTTGGTGAATAATCTCTCTTTGATTGGTGATTCAAGTTTGGTAATGATCAAACTACTCTCTTAAGTTTTGAATGTCCACTGACGATGACAAATTAAGTCACCTTAATGGTTTGAGCCCTAATTTAATCTAGTGATGAACACACAAGAACCCTAATGCCAAAAAGAGGAACGAGGGGGTGGATTTTATGTATGCTGGTGAGTCAAGATCAGTATCTTGGATTGCCTACGTATCTGTTAGGTTCCAGGAATCAGCCTTACGTAGTTCCTGGAATGGGGTATTTATAGTGATCATACTTGCCTAAACCCTAAGGTTAAGTCGGCTTGTATTATTGTCACCTTTACCCTTAAATGGGCCTTGACCTTTGCCCAAGCTATCATTTGTGGGTGGGCCTGGACGGTGGTGTGGACCACGTCCTCGAGTCGATACTCCCGACCTGCGGTGATCGACTCTGACTCGTTATCCCACATCGCTAGGTGGTGTGGACTCTATCCTTACGGACTTGTCATCTCACACCGCTTTCGGTACTGATAGTCGATAGTCGTAGCCTGGCTTTTATATGATGGCCTTGGCCTCGAGCCGGGCATCGACATGGATATACCGGAGTTATTTTGTAATATGATGACCAACCGATAGATTTACACGTGGAGGAGTGAAACCTCAGATCGCCATAAGCCCCAGGACTTGAGAGATCGACTTCCGTTGTCCGAGGTCGGGTCTCGCCATTTGAATCGTCATCGAGTTGGGTGTTTCTTTGGGCGGAGAAAGCCCGCCTTTTCATAACCCTAATCGCTTAGCATCCACGTGGAGCGGTTTCTAGCCCACGAAACGCTTGAATCCCGCAAAGACGCAGCGTCATTGCCTTGATAACCGCGATTTTCGATAGTTATAACCCCATTATCCCCTGTCCCTTTCAAATCATTCGCCATATCTTTTACAAGCATATAAAGGAGGAGGATAAAAGCGGCCAGAGAGCCTATTTGCCATTTCCTTCTTACAAACTCCAAATCCCAAACACCAAGTAAGTCTCTTTCTTTTTCTTAGTGTTCTTCATCTTGTTTTTGAATTATCCATGTCCAATAGTAGTAGCGCCACTGAATCAGATAGGGGTAGTGACACACCCATTCGTAGCCAATCCCCTGCACCTGTCACCTCCGATCTTCTTCTCCGGGGAGACTCCGGTGAGCCTGTAACTTCCCTCCTCCCATCCACTAACCAAACTAAAAAGCTAGTAACTAGGATGGATGGAAAGGGGTGCTAGGGATGTCTAAGTACACTTACTTGAGAGAGGATGTTGTCGAATTTGCCGAAATACAACATCACTAACCTCCATTTGAATCTCAACTCCTTCCGGTAACCATATATTTGCCGACGAGCCCCCAGAAGGATTCTGTGCGATTTATGAGAACCAACTGGCGAGTGGATTGAGGTTTCCACTCTGCCCAGCCGTCCTGGCCATCCTCCACCACTACGAGATTAGCGTCTCCCAACTCGCTCCGAACGGCGTCAGAACTCTAATGGGGTTTATAATCGCATGTCGAGTGGCGCAAGTCTGCTTCTCAGTGCCCGTATTCCGGTTTTATTACAAGATGGTTGCCACACTGACAAGTTGTGGTATTCTTTTCAAAGAAGGGCTAATCGGCATGAGTTCATAACTAAGGGCCGTCTTCTCACGGGAGTGGAAGCCCGATTCTTCTTTACTACGTCATGGCCTGGATAACCCTTACATCGGACGGTGGAGGTCGAGAGAGGGAAACAAGACAAACTTGGAAGGAACCGGCTCCTCACGAGGCTCGACTCTTGAGTGGACACAATTTCGAGGTGTGTACTCGAGACCGAGTCTCTGTATCACCCGGCTCGCTTAGAGAAATTTGGGCCCATGCCATACGTGAGGGCCTGAATGTTCCCGATCACGAGAATCGTAGGATGCTTTACTTATTTGCTTGTTTTTGCACACTAGTAGTTCTTTAAGTCGATAACTTGTTTGCTTTGTTGGTTCAAACTAACTTGTCTTTTCTTGTATTGCGGTGGGCAAATTCTCCAGGTCACCAACCCCAGCGCGCATTCCCGAGGCGACGGTCGTGAGCCGCACCACCTCTCGGGGTCAGGCCGACTGCCGACTTGCCGATGGGTGAGATCGGCGTGCCTCATCTTCTCGAGGAGGCGTCCCTCCACCTAGAACCAACCTTGCTTTGCGATCGAATCGCCTCGCGGAGCCGAAAACGACCGAGGTGCCTCGACCACCGGCGAGCTAACCGTCCGATATGGCTCTCTTGAGATGAAGACGAAGAGGAACATATCGATCGACCTCGAACGTTGAGGCTAATGTTGAAGAGCCGGTGGTGCAAACAAAGAAAAGACCTTCATTCTTGAGGTGGTAAAGGAGCGCGACTTTCGAAGCAAAGAGGAAAAGGTTCTTGAGGCCACTACCGAGTCGAGAATCGGTGTGGGTGGGTTCTTGATGACTACGCCGGTGTGGATGAGCGAGACTGTCTCATGTTCTGCGAAAATTTGAATCGCCTCGTAAGTCGATCCCTCTTTTTATACTTGCTTTCCTCGAGGCCCATACCCCGTTTATTTATTGACTCGTTTTTTCACTTTGTAGCATACTCTTGTTGGTCGAGAGGCTGCTCGTCGGCTGGCCAAAACCGGAGAGTCGGCGAACGAGATCAAGAAGGAGAATGGCAGGTTACTCCAAGACAACATCGCAAAAGGCGCCGCACTCTCTGCTGTAGAGAAACAGTATAACGAGTTGAAGCAAGAGTCGGTCGCCAAGCTCGAGAGAGTGCAAAAATAGGTTGGTGGTCTTTGAAGCAAAGCTGGCCACTACCGAGAAGGAGCTAGACCGAGTGCGAGATGAAAGGCAAGATCAGGGTCGAGAGCTGCTCAAGCTGGCTCAAGATTATGAGAAGCTGCAGCAGTGTCAGAAAGCTGCAGATGAAGAAGCTAGGAAGGCTCGTCAAGATCGAGATGCGTTACAGTTTGAATCAGATCGAGCGCAGCGCGCAGTCGAGAGGCTAAGATTGAGGCCATCATGGAGTATCGCAAGTCATCCAACCTTGAAGACGATCTAGAAGTGATTATCGAGCTTCGATGATGGGTGGATATACTGGCCGTGGATCAAATGAAGGAGGTCACTCCGAGCTTCGACATGTCGACTCTCCGGCGCCTATGTTCTATAATCCCGACTCGGAGAAGCTGTATGATCGGTATTTCGAGGAGTTTCAGCAGGGAGAGTCCCTGGCCATAAAGTATGCTCCTCCTACTTCAGCTCCTGCTTCGACTGCCGCCGATCCGACCTCTACAGAACCGACCTCTGCGAATCCTAATCCGACCCTCAAGCTAACCCCCGATCTTTATCTTACACACTTTAAATTTGAAACTTTGTAATGACATTTTTTGAAAATCAACTTTGGTTTGTATCTCGACCGGCGCATCTTGTAACAACTATGCTCGAACTTAACTTGCTTTGATTTTGTAATTTAACTTGTGTTTGCTTTCTCATTATTTTGCTTGTCTTCTCGATGCGTTATAGTCTTTCGCTTGTCGAGCCTCTCCGCTCTGTTTGCTACTACGCCACTCACTTTATTCGTCGCGTTTTATTATTGATATCGTGTTGCCCCAATTGTATTATGAACCCTTGGTTCTTATTACACTTGAGATTGATATGCTTGCCTTAGTATTTCACCCTTAGGTGAGCATTTTAGTGTAAATCGCCCCTGGTCTTTGGTCTTTTCGACCATCGATCGAGACAGTGGCCCGACTATCGCGAACCGCCCTTTATCTAGGCCTTTTTTAGCCGCTTTGGGCTCGTTTGGCTTTCGACTTGGACGGTGACCCGACTATGCGAACCGTCCTTTGCTTAAGCCTGCTTTAAGCCTCTGGGCTCGTTCGGCTTTTAGCTTGGACCTTTGGCCCGACCATGCGAACCGTCTTTATGCCTTTGCATTCGTCGCCCATTAGGCTAACTTTGCTTTGGCTTATCTAGATTTCCGACTGCGGATTTCTCTATTCATTGTTGATCATTTTGCCTTTAACTTTTCTCGTCACTTTGGACTTGTATCGTTTTGGCTATAAATCCTAACAAACACAAAAACATCTCGAAAGCATACTTTTATTAGAATGTCATAGATCGTCACATGGACTTATTACAAGATTTAACATTAAAAGTAAATAAAAGTTCATAAAAGCTTATCTCGCACATAATACTTCCTCAGTTGTTGGCATGCCAATGTCGAGAACGATAGTCCCATCCGCCCGACCAAGTTGATAAGACCCTTGGGGTGGACTTTCGAGAATGATAAGGTCCTTCCCGATTCGGGTTAACTTTCCGACCGCCTCTTGTCGACTTGCTTCATTCTTCCTTAGAACCAAATCACCGACCTTGAAGTATCGATGTCGACCCTCGAGTTGTAATCTTGAGAGATCTTCTGCTTATACCTTGCCATTACAGGCGAGGCTATCTCTCTTCGCTCTTCGACATTGTCCCTTTCTTGTCGGAGTTCGGGATCATTTGTCTCCACATTGTAGGCCGAACTCGAGGAGAAGGAACTCCGATCTCGGCGGGAATCACCGCTTCACACCCATATACCAAAGAGAAAGGAGTTTCTCAGGTTGATGAATTTGGAGTCGTCTATATGACCATAGGATGCTCGGAAGTTTGAATTGCCCAATCTCGACCTTCTGCCTCTAGCCTCTTCTTTAACCCTAGCTTGATCTGTCGGTTAGTCTGTTCGACTTGACCGTTTGCCTGAGGGTGAGCCACTGAGGTGAATCGCTGGTCGATTTGGTACTCACCGCACCATTCCACTAACTTTTCGATCCTCGAATCGGGTACCATTATCCGAGATTAGAGCTTTGAATTCCGTACTGCAGAGGGATGTCGACCCATAAGAATTTTTTAATGGTTGCAGCTCGGATGTCGGGCAAAGCCTTAGCTTCTACCCATTTTGTGAAGTAGTCCACCGCAACGACCACGAATCTGAGATTTCCCGGAGCTCGAGGTAAAGGTCCTACAATATCGACCCCATCGATCAAACGGCCATCTTTGACGAGATGACGTTCATATCTTGTGCTTGTTGATGAGAGATATTATCATGGATCTGACAAGCGTTGCATTTTTGGACAAGATTGTTCGCGTCTCGTTGCATCGATGGCCAAAAATACCCAGCTAACTTGCATTTTCGAGCTAACATTCTTGCTCCACAATGATTTCCACACGCTCCTCTATGAATTTCCTCCAAGAGATATTCGCCTTAATTTTCAGAGACACATCTTAACCATGGATTTACAAAGGATTTCCGATAAAGGATGTCGTCGAAGAACGCATATCGAGTGGACTGAAGTCGAACTTTCCTGGCTTGCACTTTATCAGCTGGTAGTATTCCGTCTTTTAGATAAAGGGCGATCGAGTCCATCCATGTGGCCTGCTGAGTAATCGGCTGGGCCTCTGTCTTGATGTAACTCCTATCGGTCAGTAACTCGACTAGAACCTTCTTACTTGATATGAAGTTTGAGGCCAACTTCGAGAGCGCATCGGCTCTCTTGTTCTGACTTCGGGGAACCTGCTCGAATTGAACCGTTTTGAATTTTGGTATGAGGCTTTGGACAACTGCTAAGTAATTTTTCATGGTTTCTTCCTTAGCCTCATACTCCCTTTAACATGATTGACCACTAGCCGTGAGTCGCTGTAAACTGACAAATCTTCGACACCCAGCTTCAAAGCGAGCTTTAAACCAGTAATCATAGCCTCATATTCGGCTTCGTTGTTCGTTGCTTTGAAGTCGAAACAAAGGGCGTAAGGAAATTCCTCGCCTTTCGGGCTTACCAGAAGGAGCCCTGCTCCTGCCCCCTCCTTACTCGATGCTCCATCGACCTGAAGAGTCCATTTTTCCTCTGGGCTTTGCTTTTCTTGATCGAGTTGAGCGGAGATCCTTCGACTAAAAAATCCGCCAAGGCATGTGCTTTTATCGCGCATTCGAGCGAACTCGATGTAAATCTTCGGGCCATTTCAATCACCCATTTTGCCAATCGACCTGAGGTGTCGGGTTTTGCCAATATTTGCTTTAGTGGTTGGTCCGTGACTACCACAATGGGATGGGCTTGAAAATAGGGCCTCAACTTTCTCGAGGCATGAACAAGACATAATGCTAACTTCTCGGCTGGCGAATATCGGACCTCGGGGCCATGCAAAGCCTTGCTGACAAAGTAGATTGACACTTGGCCATGTACCCCTTCTCGAACCAGGACCGCACTCACTGCCTCCTCGCACACTGCCAAATAAACTAACAACTTTTCCCCTTCTCGAGGAGAAGTAAGGGTAGGTAACTCTGACAAATAAGTCTTCAACTCTTCAAAGGTCGTCGACATTCATCGTCCCAATGAAAAGGATCGCCTTTCGAGTATCTTGAAAAATGGTAGTGCACGCCATGTCTTGATCTCGATAAAACACATTAAGAGCCGCCATTCGACCCGTGAGCCTCTGTACTTCCTTGATATTTCGTAGTGCGGGCATATTCTTGATGTATCAATTTTATCCGGGTTAGCTCGAATCCCGTCCTTCAAATCATATAACCCAAGAACTTATCCGACCTAACTCCAAAAGTACACTTCTTCGGGTTTAATCTCATCTGCGTTTCTCTCAACACTTGAAAACCTCTCGAGCATCGACTGTGTCTTGCTCATAGATCGACTCTTGATAAGCAAGTCGTCTACATAAACTTCCATACATCTACCAATTTGCCTTGCAAATATCTTATTGATCGCCTCTCCGGTATGTTGCCCCGACATTCTTTAATCCGAATGGCATGGT
Source organism: Gentiana macrophylla (assembly GCA_026214975.1). NCBI lineage: Eukaryota > Viridiplantae > Streptophyta > Magnoliopsida > Gentianales > Gentianaceae > Gentiana > Gentiana macrophylla. The sequence continues at coordinate 118,540,795 of CM047808.1, read as the reverse complement.
CACATAACGTGAAGGTGCCGATTCGTGATAAATGCGCTTTTCTCCGCGTCTCGAGGTCCATTAGAATCTGGTGGTATCCTTTATACGCATCTAAAAAACCAAAAACTTCAAAATCGATGGTCGAGTCTACTAACCTGTCGATTTTAGGCAACGGATATGAATCTTTTGGACATGCTCTGTTTAGATCTGTGAAGTCCACACACATCGCCAACCGCCATCGGGCTTTGACTAATACCGGGTTAGCTAGCCACTCTGGTAGAATACCTCTCTCACGATCTGGGCGCCAATAGCTTGCCGACTTCCAACTCTATAGCTTCAAGTCGATCGGACGCCAAAATTCCTCTTCTTCGCTTGATGGCTTTTAGCCTGGTCAATCTCAAGTTTATGAACCGCGATGTCGGTAGGTAACCCCGGCATGTCGGTGGCTTTCCAGGCAAAGATGTCTCTGAACTCGATTAGAAGCTTAACCAGTAGCTGTTTTTCTTTCTCTGGGATCCAAATCCCGACTTGTACGCATTGATCGTCTTCTCCTTCCCAGAGTCGGACGTTTTCAACTGCATCACTGGAGACCCAACTCTTCTCCTCTTCTTCCTCTGGAATCAGTTCCTCGACTAAGACTTGTTGAACCGCCATCTTCCCATTCATGACCACGAGTTACAACTCCGGCGACTTCAACGTCTCCCTTTACCTCGTGGGAACCGTTCTGAGTGGGAAACTTCATGCTATTATGGAATGTTGAAATTATAGCCCGAAGGTCGAAGAGCTGGTCGCCCTAGGATAACATTGTACGCAGAGGAGCCTTGACCACCACATAGTTTAATTCAAGTGTCCGTCCTTTCTCCCCATCTCCAATGGTCGTGAGTAACTTTATCGAGCCCATGGGATGGATCGCTTGCCCTGTGAATCCGAGCGGGGAGACGCCATGGGGGCTAGATCCTTCTCTTTCGGCCTTCATCGCTTGAAACGCCGAGTGATATATGATGTTCATTTGCACTCCCGTTATCGACCACGCACTCTCGATACGGGCTCGACTAATAACCGCCTCGATAACTAACCGCCCGGCGTGACTCCTCGACTTGGGGATATCATCTCGAGGCCATATCCGACCACGCCGTGAATCTGAAGCCGCTTGCGCTCTCTCGAGCTACCACCGGCTCTTCCTGGTCTCGATCCTTATCACCTCATCTCGACCAAAGATTGTATTGACATAGTTTACAGTCGATTTTCTTCGTACTGTCCCACCAAAGTTATCTCTGTTGTTTCCTTCGACCTGGGATCGGTTCCTCTCGAGGTGACCGATCCGCCGTCTCTCGTGTATCTCGACCTCGGTTCCCGTCTTGATCGGAGTTTTTCTCTTAAATTCTCCACGCCTCTGGGCCCATCATACCGAGATCTGTCAACAACTTCGCCTAGCTTTCCTTCCGAATGCAGGACGTCGATATCTCTTCAGGTCGATACAATCCTCCGTTGTATGACCTATGTCCTCGTGAAAGTCACGATGTTGCTTGCGTTCCTCCTCTCTCGAGTTTTTTCAACGGTGGCGGTTTCTTGCCAAGTTTTTTGAAAGCATAATCGACAACACCTCGATCGAGGTCGATTGAGCGGGATAAAGTCCTTATCACGTGAGGTCCCTTCTGCCCCCACGGTGCGAGGTGGATGTGTCGATCGGTCCCAAACCGATGGCTTACTCTCGACATCCTGCCTCTTGGACTGATTCCTGTTCGGGCCTCGGGTGTCCTTCTTGGATTCCATCCAGTCGGATTGGGTGTGCCTTCGCACTGCCTCTTCCCCTTGACAGAATCGATGCACCACGTTGACGCATTCGTCCATAGTATGGGGAACGTCTCTGCTCAACTTCATATATAACTTAGTATTACGCAGCCCCCCTACAAACGATGTGATCAGAAGTCGGTCATCTGCGTCCTGACTGCATGGCCTCGAGATTAAACCTCTTCAAGTATTCCATCACTGTTTCATCTTTTTGCTGCCTCACGTTCATGAGGTGCGTGGCGCTCAGATGAAACTTCTTGTTGACTATAAACGCATCTCGGAACTTTCGAGCGAGCATGGCAAAACTGGAGATCGACCCTGGTCGTAGCTTCGTGAACCATTCTCTTGCTCGACCTACGAGTAGCGTCTCGAGCGCCTCGACGGCGCATTGCATCGGGGCCCATCCAATCTCATTTGCGACAGATACTATGGAGATGGTCCTCCGGTCGGTGGTGCCATCATAAGGTTCTATTTTGGGTATCTTAAACCCTTGGGTTTTGGAAAGCTTCGATCTCCTTCGTGAAGGAGACTCGAGCCACAACGATACTCGATTCTTTCCCAAAATTGCATTCAACTCCTCCTGGCGCCGCTCATCGTCCCTCTCTCGTGTTTTTGGTGGATCTCGTGCCTCTTCCTTTCCACCGAGCTAGATGATGCGCTTATTTCTTCCCCAGGAGTCTGTTTAGGCTTGTCCATTACGTCTTCTCCGGCGCGCTTCCGCCATAGCTTCTTTCTCGCGGCTTCGCTGCCTTCGCTACAGAATCGCCTCGGCTATTATCCCGGACATTACCTCCAAATTTGCCCTCGCCAACCGATGCAAGCGCCCGATATTCGGAGCAAGGGCTTGCTTTTCGGTTGGTGGGTCTCTGACGAGATTCAAAATCGGATCTTTTTCCTTGTTTCGCGAGGATCGTCTTTGAATAAGATCCAAGCGGGATCTTCGTCTCCTTGCATATCAGGATCGATCGGCTCATTAATCTGGGAGCCTTGATCGACTGCCTTAGATGCAGTTTTGGATGTGGTTTTCTTGGGAGGCATCGTGTTTTTGCGTATTCTATCAATAGAAAGGCCCTCCTTCTAGCGCCAATGACGATGACAAATTAAGTCACCTTAATGGTTTGAGCCCTAATTTAATCTAGTGATGAACACACAAGAACCCTAATGCCAAAAAGAGGAACGAGGGGGTGGATTTTATGTATCTTGGTGAGTCCAAGATCAGATCTTGGATTGCCTACGTATCTCTGTTAGGTTCCAGAATCAAGCCTTACGTAGTTCCTGGAATGGGGTATTTATAGTGATCATACTTGCCTAAACCCTAAGGTTAAGTCGGCTTGTATTATTGTCACCTTTACCCTTAAATGGGCCTTGACCCTTGCCCAAGTTATCGCTGTGGGTGGGCCTGGACAGCTGGTGTGGACCCTGTCCTCGAGTCGATACTCCCGACCTGCGGTGATCGACTCTAGACTCGTTATCCCACACTGCTAGCTGGTGTGGACTCTATCCTTACGGACTTGTCATCTCACACTGCTCGGTACTCGATAGTCGATAGTCGTAGCCTGGCTTTTATATGATGGCCTTGGCCTCGAGCCGGGGCATCGACATGGATATACCGGAGTTATTTTGTAATATGATGACCAACGGATAGACGACACGTGGAGGGAGTGAAACCCTGTATCGTCATCCACAAACATGAACTTCTTGCCCCTCGCCACTTTTTTGAGGTTACAAGTTGTTGAAGCCGATGATGACATGAAGAACCGTGAAATAATATCCTCGCTATGGCGCCTTTTTCAGCTTTGGGAGGCAATAACAGAGTTCTCACACTAGTTTAGTTTTGAATATTTTATCGACTACATATCATAATATTCAGCTTTGGATTATGGTTTTGAATGTGATTTGAAGTGTATTCCTTGGGGCCAACAACATCACAAACCGCAGAAAATGAAAAATACCATAGATCTGAGAACCAAAGGGTCTGATTGATAATTGTCGATTTCTTTTTTCAAACCGCCCTCTTTTGTCCCGAGACAGTGGCATAAGACGGTAAGAAATTTCAGATGATATAAATAAAATGAAGCGAACACTCAAATAGGATGAATTCTGCATGAATAAATAACAAGACTGGGCATGAAACAATCGTGTATTGATATAGGCTCCCATCATCGTCTCCGTTTAATTAAATTAGACAGAGAAAGAAACATGCTTGGCGTTCAATTTAATATAGATATAATACGCTAAATCATACTTGGGGAGGGGGGGGGGGGATGATATCCTTTCCTCACACTACTACACTAGCTGAAGCTTTTTCCTTCTTTCTAGAGATATTACGTGAATAACCCACTAGAGAGCTATCAAAATATCCCACAGTCAAAGGAGCATGAGTTGACCCGAGTATTAACAGACTTGACAAACATCTGGGGGGCAGGGGAACAGGGAGAGAAGGCAGTTTTACAGCTCGTTGTATTTCATAATCCTTCTCAACTAATCGTTGCAGTCTTCTTTATGCGGTTGCACCACTTGTGGTTGCTGCACTGGTTTCAGCATTTGTGGTTGCAGCGAGTTCAGCATTTGTCGTTGCAGTGGGTTCAGCATTTGTGGTCGTAGTAGCGGTTTCAGCAGGAGCAGCAGGTGCAGCAGGAGCAGCAGGTGCAGCAGGAGGAGTTTTGGTCTTAGGTGCAGCAAGCCTCCTCATCTTAATAGCATTATGCCTCTTCTCCATAAGAGCATGCTTTTGACCTGCAAGATGATACCTATATACGGTTTCACTATTCACTACCACATTACATACGTCACACCAGCGAACAGCTCCTGCGTCTGCCCCTCCCTCCAACATTTTCATCTTCTTTGTTTCCAAATCCTCCGTATCAGCTGCTTTTCTCTTTCCTTTCTTGCTACCAGATTTCCCCTTCTTCGGGTTTTCTAGTGGGCCGATTATAGTATTATTATTAGAAGCTGCTGAAGCCTCAGGTGCAGGCACTTCTGGTGGTGGTGGTGGAGGAGGAGGGGCAGGTCTACTTGCTGCTATAAGCTTCTCGATATTCTTCTTGTGCTTCTTTCCCTCTTTGTGTTTGTCAAGAACATCTTTACTATTACAGTCAACCTTGCACACTTCACACCAAGCTGATTGCACAATTTTTGCTATCTTTGGATGCTTTTTCGAGGGAGTATTAGTCTTTCGTACACCAATGTTTCTTCTTCCCCGTTGTGCAGAATTGGGATTTGCTGATCTCTGTGTAGCAGTTGGCTGCATTACTGCTCCCTGCATGATTACCAGGGTGACAATCACATATAAAGCATGAGCTATAATAAGCAAGAAAAGTTAACTTCTCTCCATTCAAAACTAGCAACAACAACCACCAGCAGGTGCACTGCTTTTAAGGTTTTATTAATAGCACATAATGACTTTAAATTTGAGGGCAGCTTAGGGCAAGTCCAATGCTTCTACTTGCCCAATAGGTATCAAAACCAAATTTTGATACCTATCGGTCACTATTCACAAGGTATCAATTTATCATCTCCAATCATAGGTATCAAATCTTCATTTCCAACCATAGGTATCAATATTTGATTCTGATACCTATGACCAATATCTCCAACAACAATATTTGTCAAATTTGTACCTATGGCCTCCCCCTGACATTTGTAGCCACACAAATTTTAGGGGACAACTTCTGACAAGCAGAAAGGAGGAATAAAGTTTCGGCTTTCAGCTTCACGCGCGTGAGCAAATGTAAAGGTATAAGTCATGGTATCAATTTCGATACCTTCCTTAGTACCAAACTTACTTTGATACCCCTGCACCTTTTACCGTTGGAGATGTCAATACCTTCACGTAGGTATCAAAATTTGATTTTGACACCCACTATTGGACTTGCCCTTACCATATTAATTTTTCATCTACCTATATAGCATAGATGAGGTTACCCGGATACCATCTACGGATCATGATAAGACTATGGACTACTATGTACGAAACCATTATATGAGCACGGCAAACCATACGACTTTGTGCATGCCATCTCCATGTATGCTTCTTGCATTTGCTGGGGGAGGCTGATGTGATTTTGTGCAAGTGGATCTGAGGAGGAATAATGACAAGTACACAGTATGCATAAAAGGATTAAGTAGCTGTATCAATTACTTGCCATAGGCCCATTAAGTCGCCACTTAATCTACAATTGTCATCATCAGCAACATACTGTCCTATCGTTCCACGAAAAAAACATTACGTAATTACAGAGTGACAACTTTAGCAGATGTCAGTGGTAATAAATAAATGATCTCTTCTCCTAAAATAAAAAAAATAAAAAATAAAAATAGCAGATGTCAAAAACTATTCTGAATCACTATGTGAAGAAAAGAATAAACTCGCCATCGTAGACATTTATGGTTCAGAAATAAGGAAAAAAATCTCATATACTAGTACCATATGGCACAAATGCACAGCATTGGTTCAGGCATAAAAACAAATGACAATTATTATTCAGTATTCAGAGCAAAAATAAAGAGATAAAGCACAAACACTAAAACAGATGTTATCTCTCTGTCAGCTCTGAAGTCTGAAATATAATGCTGATGACTAAAGTGGGCAGTTCATGAAAAAATATGTATATTTGTTTATGCAGTGTCCGGAGGACGGCAAGATAATTTAGGCCCGCAATACACTCTGAAAAAAAAAACTTTATGGCTTAATGATAAAAGTAACAGCAGGTAAACAGGCAAGCTAACCAAAATACAAATTCAAGAAGCAGACTTCTGCTTTATAGGTACAATATCAGAATTGTACATCTCACACAACATGACACTAACAAAAGCACAGCTCCAAGCACACAACTGCTAGACCATCAGGACAGCATAAACCTACTTCACACTTCATTTTCTCAAACTACAAAGCAATTAGCTAAGCAGCAATATGCATCATAGAATGATAAAAAAACACAACCATGGCTTTTCCACTTTCAACCTTTCGCGATCCATCTATTTGACTTTAAAATGCAACAAGCAACCAGTAGATTTTGTAGCCTTACGCTAATCAAATTAGGCAACAAAAAAGCCACCCTTAGTTTTTCTTTTACAAATGGGCCATTTCCCCCTAATTTGGAAGAAAAAAAATGAAAGGCTTACATTGCTGTATGGATCAAATGCAAGATAGGCAGCATTAGGGTCCTGATAGTAAGCAGCAGTAGCAGCCGGCCCAGATGCAACAACCTGGGGATAAGCAGCATAATAATAGGCTAATTGATTAGACGAGTAAAGTAGAAGCATTTGTATAAGCACTAATAGAAACGGCTAGATTCGGATCAACTCCAGGTGGATGAACAAGAGCATTGAGACCGTAGGTCTGCTTGACATTAAGTGAACTTATGTTTTTTCACAGCTTAAGATAACCTTCCAATCTATGCTCTTAGGGAATATTCCTTTCCTCCATTTTCCACATCGGCCCCTAAGGGATGCTCGCACATATGCACCTCCTCGGCCCCTTCAGCTTCAACACTAGACCTTGCAACATGTTTCTTGCTTCTCCATATAATTGGATTACCTCCTAGGTATATACAGTATCCAGATGTTGATCTAAGTCATCAACTGATCCAGCATAATATGCATGCGTGAAGGCTTCAAGGGTCAAATCTTGGCCTCTTTTAAACATAACTCCTCTTTCTGGATTACCCTTTAGATAGTGAAGATTTCTGTGAACAGCTTTGACATGATATTCCTTGGAATTATGCATGTACCTGCTAACCATATTCACAACAAAAGCAAAATCTAGTCTTGTATGGTCCAGATAGATCAGTTTACCTACAAGTCTCTGATAAAATCCTTTATCAACAGATTTATCATTAGGAGCCTCATTTAGACCATGATTATATTCAATTGGTGTGTCAACGGGTTTAGAGCCAAGTTTCCCAGTTTCAGTTACCAGGTCATAAACATATTTTAGTGCCTAAAAGGTAGGTGATGGTGGGCTCGGCTTTTGTTACCCTACCTGTTACATCATGTATGCTTTTCTTAGCCTCAATAAATTATTTAAACACCCTCTTTTGTTCCACCACCTTTCCATATAAGATAGTTGTTAAAGCGCTAGGCGAAGCCTAGGCGAACTTCAGTTGCCTAGTCACCTAGGCATGCTAGGGGATCATGAAAAAAGTTGAAAAATAAAAAGCCAATTGACGAGAAAATCAGTAAATGTCTACAAAGGTCAAGTCTTATTAAGCTAATCCAACTGTGCCTTGTGAGCATTGTAAGCTCCAGCCAAATTGCACGCCAACATATGTAGTATGGCAGAGTTGAACACCATTATATGAACTTGAACATGTTTCCCTTACAGCATCCCATAAATCTTTTGTTGTTTCATACACGAAAAACTTTCATCAATGTCAGGATTCATGGAACCCACGAATCATGACATGACGAGATTGTTCTCATTTTTCAATCTTATATAGCCTGGATCATCTATCTTGGGAGTGAGTATCTCTCCAGTTACATATTCCTTCTTTCCTCTCCTACGAATGGCCATTCTTATTTCTTAAGGATTGTGACCATTGGAGGTAGTTTGGTCCATGATGTTTGTGGTTGGTGATAGGAGTTGAATTGGTGTCATCGTTCTTGGCATTTGGTAGAATTATTGCAGGGTTGGAATTAGTCGAATTCTCATCATCACATGTAGAACTTGATTGTTCAGCAGACATGTCTCCGTATTTGATCATGATCATCGATGGGCGTATTAGATAAGAAGGCTTACTAGAGCAGTGGCTCTGATACTATGGAAATTTTGAAGATAGAAACATTCATCATTTCTTATTTTAGGATGAAGAATTACAAGAGTATAAATAGCGTACAACAACCTACATAAACTGAGATAAGTGTGAAGAAGAAAGAGAAAATGTATTATTCCATGATAATATTGGGAGAGAGATTACATAGTTAAAACTGGCACCCAAAAGCAACGACTATAAGATCTTTTAGCTAATAACTAGCCGTTAGCTGAATAGAGGAATTGATTAGAAAAAGAAAGTTAATAAAATAAAAGGTTATTTAAGCTCAATATTACATAATATAGGAAGATAAATATCATAATCTAACACCCCTCCTCAAGCTGAAGAATGGAATCAACCATGTCAAGCTTGCTTTGAATCTCTTGAAATGCCTTTCCTGGGAGACCCGTGGTGAGATTATTTGCAACTTGGAATTTAGATGGGATGAAAAGGATGCAAATAACGGATGATTTCTGAGCCTCCTCGCTATGGTGCATTTTTCAAACTGGGCAATAATGGATGATTTCTCATCATAGTTTAGTTTTGAATATTTTATCGACTACATCATAATAACGGATGAAATGCCTGTCAACTTCGTTATTGAGGCCACATTCAATTTTCTCTTTAATGAAATGCCTGTCAACTTCCACGTGCTTAGTTTTGTCATGTTGAATAGGATCATGAGCAATGTTGATGGAAGATTTGTTGCCATGGATCTGAATTCAACTTTAGCACTAGACCTTGCAACTACATGTTGTTTCTTGCTTCTCCATATAATTGGATTACCTCCTAGGTATATACAGTATCCCGATGTTGATCTCCGTCATCAACTGTTCCAGCAAAATATGCATCTGTGAAGGCTTCAAGTGCCAAATCTCGGCCTCTTTTAAACATAACTACTCTTTCTAGATTACCCTTTAGATAGTGAAGATTTCTGTGAATAGCTTTGAGATGATATTCCTTGGGATTCTGCATGTACCTCACCGCATTCACAGCAAAAGCAATATCTAGTCTTGTATGGGCCTGATAAATCAGTTTACCCACAAGTCTCTGATAATTTCCTTTATCAACAGATTCATCATTGGGAGCCTCATTTAGACCATGATTATTATCTTCAAATGGTGTGTCAACGGGTTTAGAGCCAAGTTTCCCGGTTTCAGTTAGCGAGCCATAAACATATTTTAGTGCTTAAAAGGCTCTGTTCCAATATAACTGATCGAGTTGCCAAAAAAAAATTGTTCCATTTTATCTGATGGCGTTCCATTTCTAAAGCACTATTTATAATGTTTTTCCTACATGTACCCTTATTTATTAAGGGTGAGAGAATAAAAGGAACATTGCACTAATTATAGTCAAGGTTTTTTCATTTTGATGCTAAAGTTAAAGCATTAACTCACCTCCTTGATATTTTTGTTTTTGTCGACTCCATCAGTTATTTTGGAATGGAGGGTCGCCTTGGCTATTGTTACTCTACCTCTTACATCATCTAAGCTTTTGTTAGCCCCAATAAAAAAAAATTAACACCCTCTTTTGTTCCACCACCTTTCCATATAACATAGTTGTTAAAGCGCTAGGAAAAGCCTAGGGAGCTTGAGTTGCCTAGTCACCAAGGCATGCTAGGGTTACATGAAAAAAGTTGAAAAATAAAAGCCAATTGACGAGAAAATTAGTAAAGGTCCACAAAAGTTCAATTCTTATCAAGCTAATTCAACAAATCCTTGTGACCATTGTAAGCTCCGACCCATCAAGCAAATTGCACGCGCCACATATGTAGTATGCCTTAACCACCTAATGATATCAATTAAACTAGCTATACATGCACCAACTCAGATGTGAGTTCTAGATAGTCAAAACTTTCATCATGTGCACACAACCCCTTTTTGTACATCATCTTGCTGAGGAGACCATCCCCTACCTTCTAGACACTAAGACATCGACTCTGGCCTAGGCAAGCGCCTCGACAACTATGCCATATAGTAGGCTGTCGTGAGGGCATTTCCGTTCATGGATCTCAAAAGCGTCTAATTGTTGTCAGTATTTGGACAATATAATAAAATATTGGGACAATCTACTCCCCTTGCTTGAGATTATGGAGGATATACTCTATCCGAAAAAGTTCAACACCATAAATTGAACTTTAATATGTTTCCCTAACATCTCAAAAATCTTTTGTTGTTTCATACAGGAAGAAGCTTTCACCAATGTCAGGATTTATGGAACCTACGAGTCATGACATGATGAGATTGTTCTCATCCTTCCATCTTCTATAACCTGGATCATATTCCTCCTTTCCCCTCCTACGAACGGCCGTTCTCAAGGATTGTGACCATTGGAGGTAGTTTTGTCCATTAAGTTTCTGGTTGGTGATAGGAGTAGAATTGGCTTCAGTGCTCCTGGCATTTGGTAGAATTACTGCAGGGTTGGAATTAGTTGAATTCCCATCATCATATGTAGAACTTAATTGTTTGGCAGCCATGTCACCGTATTTGATCGTGATCAGCGATGGGCGTATTAGAGAAGTGTGTTTAATAGAGCAGTGGCTCCGATACTATGGAAATTTTGAAGATAGAAACATTCTTCATCCCTCATTTTAAGATGAAGAATTACAAGAGTATAAATAGCGTACAACAGCCTACATATTTTGAGATAAGTTTGTCTGACAAGCTACCAACAACCTGAAGTTAAAAAAAATAACAAATTCTATAACAAACAAGCTCTATCGAGAAGTTTGAAAAAGAAACAACTTTGAGAAGTTATTTCTAACAGTATGGTTCAGAAATATGGCAAAAGATCCCATACACTGCCATATGGCATGAATGCACAGCATCAGCACAGGCATAAAGGAATGACACCTACTATTCAGTATTCAAAGCAAAAATTAAGGAGGTAAAGCACCAACTCTGTCAGCTCAGATGGAACATCAAGTATTTATGTATATGCAGTATCAAGAGGAGGGCAAGACAATTTAAGCCTACAACAAACTCTTAAAAACTTCTGTGGTTTAATGAAAAAAGTAACAACGGGTGAACAGGCAAACCAACCAAAATAAGCAGACTTCTGCTTTACAGGCACAATATCAAAATTGTACGTCAACATGACACTAGAACAAAAGCACAGATCCAAGAACGCGATTGCTAGACCCTCAGGACAGCAAAAAGCTACTCCACGTTTCAATTTCTCAAACTACAAAGCAATTATCTAAGCAGTAGATCCTTTCGCCTTAAACTAATATCAGCAATCAGTAGATCCTTTCGCCTTAAGAAAATATAATTAGGCAAAAAAATAGAATCACATTTGAATCTTCTTCCCCCAAATTGAAAAAGAAATATTGAAAAGCTTACATTGCTGTATTGACTATAAGCAAGATGGGCAGCATTAGGGTCCTGATAGTAAGCAGCAGTAGCGGCCGGCCCAGATGCAACAGCCTGGGGATAAGCAGCATAATAATAAGCTAGTTGCTGAGCGTCGAGGTAAGTAGAAGCATTTGCATAAGCAACAGCTGGATTCGGATCAACACCAGGCGGATGAACAAGAGAACCGTTCGCGTCGTACTGCTGCTGAAGATTAGGGTTAGCAATTTGGGCTTGTTGGTAGTAGAGAGCATATTGGGGATCAGTGTAGACATACGAAGGGTATAAGGAAGTTGGTGCAGCTGATTCCATCGATGGTGGTTGATTTTGCTGCGCCTCCGCGCCGCTTGCGGCGGTGTCTTCCATGCGACTGGGCAAAGTGCCAAACCCAGGTTTTTTACCAATAATCCTGATTGCCGATGAGACAGACAGATGGGGAAGAAAAGATACAAGTAAAATTAAAAATAAATGCCGATTGACGACTAGTCAACTACCACTTATAATGGGTTAATCTTTATATTATATTTTCAACAGAAAAACTGTCAAATTGACCCGTTTTGGCCAATTGATCCGCCTCTGACCCGACATCCATTCCTCATACCGCTTGACCCGTTTTGGCCAATTGACTCGCCTCTGACCCGATATCCATTCCTCATACCGCAAAAATGGTCAGAACTCTCTCTCTGCCATTGCTCCACTATCTCCCTCAAAAAGAAACCTCCTCAACCTCTGCGCCACAACTCCCCCACCTTTTCCTGATCAAAACCGTCACACCATCATCTCCCATTTAACTCACACCCCACAGTCTCTTTTTTTTTTCGATTGAACAACCCCCCCCTGCTAAATAACCCAACCCTTCTTTCTTTCTTGCTAAAAAAACCAACTTCTCTTAAAAGTTTATCCGGCTATCTGGAATAATACTCCAGGTTTTCTATGCTATAATAGGTAGCATGGGACAGCCTACAGAAGCCGAAAGAGGGAGGAAGGGGTTAATTTCAAGAACCAAAGTAATCCAGGTATAACATTTTCATGTAAAAAATCACTTCTTTTTTGTAAATTTAATTTGTTTGATTGGAAATTGCAGCCTAAAGGGGAAGGAAGGGTTAATTTGAAGAAAGAAAGTAATCCAGGTTTAACATTTTTTTGTCAAAAATCACTTCTATTTTGTAAATTTAATTTGTTTGATTGGAAATTGCAGCCGAAAGGGGAAGGAAGGGGTTAATTTCAAGAACCAAAGTAATCCAGGTTTAACATTTTTCTGTAAAAAATCACTTCTTTTTTGTAAATTTATTTTCTTCGATAATGTGTTGTAAATGTACAGAGGTAGTTTCTGCTCCCACTTTTGTGTATTATTAATAGCGGTGAATCTTTTTGTTGAATTTTAGAGGCTTCTACATTAGTTTCAGTTTGACGCTCGGTTTGGTGTCTCGGTTTTTGTCTCGGGTTGCTGAATTTTAAGGGCTGCTACAACAATAGCAGTTTGTGTGTCCCTTCATATCATTATTCATCAACTGCTACAAATGATTACTTGCTGGTGTGTTGTAAATGTACAGAGGTAGTTTGTGTGTCCCGTGCATTTGCTTTCCACTTTGTTCTGAAAGATTGAGCTTGGATCAAATAGCCTTAAGCCACAAAATATCCTCTCTGCTACAACATGAGCAAATAACTTCCACAACATATTATGTTTCAACTATTGGCCAGGTATATAGATGTGTTAATTATCGTTACTTGAAGTCTAAAACGCAACAATAGTGCTTATGAACAGTTTGGTTTCTGTACTTTTAGTATTTACACATATGCAGTGAAATCTTCATAGCTTTCAAAGGGTCTACCTGCCTCTTGACCATATACAGGTGGTTTTGGTATCGGTTGGTTTTCAGATCGCTACCCTCTTCGGCAAGCACGGATCTCTGTTTACTTCATGTGCCCTTCCAAGAATGACCTTGACGATGTTGTCGCCTCTCTTCACTCCTTCGGTAATCGTCTCCTTTGATAATCGCCCACCATCCTTCATCCTCCTTTAACCTGCTTTATATTTTCATTATTTTCCTCTCTATAGTCATGACTACGTGATGTGGTCAACTGATTCATTTTGCTAAATTGTTTCATTATAGACAAATTTAACCCAATCAATAGTGTATATGTAGATCTCCTGCCAAAGAAATTACTTTGGTAATTGGTGATTTATTTGCATGCAGATTGATATATTGAGTTTCGTTTTGATGTGTTTTTTCTTTTATTTTTGTGTATGACGATCTTTGGATTTCGTCATGAATAAATCCGCCATTTAATCTAGTGGTAATTGAACGAAGATGGTTTTTGGGTGATTTTTAGATCGAGCTTGAGTCTCTCTCTCAAGTTCGCCTACGATCCTGTTATGTTTCGAGAATCAAGTCGGCCGTAGTTCTTGTAGAGGGTTTATATAAGGAGCATAACCCTAATCCTGCCCTTTTCTTCAAGGATTCGGTTACCTTATCATTAAATGGGATTCATTTAAATCCTTAATTCTTAGGAGATAATTTCTCCTTTGCCTTTAATGATGTATCAAGGCCTTAAAGAGGCCGGATTCTTCTCCCCACGTTTATTTATAAAAAAGTGCATATAACTGCTCGAGCGTTCGGGCCACCACCGAGTCTCAATGGTCGCGCTCTACTCTCTCGTTCGCTAACTGACCGACTGCGGTGGTAAGTTAAGAAGGCCGAGCCGTCCTCACACCTGGGGTTCAGTCCGCTTTCTTAGTTAAACTCTGTGGCTCGGCCTTTATTAGCTATTAATTATCTCGTCTTGATTAATGATTAGCCAATATAAAGATGACACGTGGTGAGGGCAAGTCCGACCCTCGTCATAAGCCCCCCAGATCTGACTGAACTACTTGTTGTGAGGTCGGATCTGTTAGAGGTGTTGTTCGGCCAATGTCATCTGGACTTGTAGAGTTTTACGATGGCCTTCTATGTCAGGTGGCAGAGTTATCGTTATGACGCTGTCATTCGTGCCCACGTCTTCTGAGGTGGAACGGTTTTTGAGAACGTGTTTGGGGTTTTATGACCCTTGTCGAATCAGTTGTCTAATCAGCATTTGGCTGATGCCGGCTTTAAGGCCATAAAGTACGTAAGTCTCGCTTCTTCAATGGTGCTTTGGAAGTTTTCCTTACAAGGATTTGTATAAACCTAACACGGGTACGGCATGTGAAGCTCGTCTAAAAGAGTTCCCGGGAGGGGTAGACATTGTGTCTAAAAATTCTTCCCGCTGTGCTGCAGCTCCTTGATTAGTGCCTTCATGATCACGCTTCGCTTCAATCAATTGCTCCGCGCGCCTTAAGCCAACGCTTCTGTGGAGAATCTTACCTCTGCTACAGAGTCTGGGCAGAACTCAGCCGTTAATGCTTCTTTGTCGTTTTTACGAACCCGACCTGAGGAGCTCAGCTCGGGTCCCTTTGGGGACTTAGGAATTTTACTTCGCAAAGTTAGTAAGCCCAACATATGGAGCCCGACAAATTTATCCGACATGCGGACTTGCGCGAGTCTAACCTATAGACTGGTTGTTTAGAGTTGGTCCAAACTGCAGAGCTCAGCTTTGCAAACACATTGAGCCTGACATTCAGTGCTCTGAATTTCCGTCCGTCCCGTGGACTTGTTCTCTAAGGAGTCCGACCCGCGGAGCTCAATTCGATGAGTTCGACCTGCAAACTTTGTTGAGTCCGACCTGCGGAGCTCAAACTTTAGAGTCCGTCCAGTAGACTTTGAAGAAAAGTTGTCCGTCCTGCAGACTTAAGAAAAAAATTTGGGTCCGCCCTGCGGAGCTGACTTTTGAGTCCGATCTGCGGAACTCAAGTTTTGGAGTCTGTTCTGCAGACTTTGGAGAAAAGCTTCAAAATTGTAACATGAACAATGTTTTTACAATATCTTATTAAGTTCTCTTGGTAATTGCAAACTTGCTGAGTTTGACTTACAGGGCTCAGTTCAGTGTCTGTCCTGCAGGCTTAATTAATTGGGTCTGACCTGCAGACTAAATTTTTTAGAGTCTGCTCAGACAGACTTAATGTTTTGAGTGACTTGCAGACTTAATAAATTTGACCGAGTCCGATCTAT
Organism: Gentiana macrophylla; assembly: GCA_026214975.1. Lineage (NCBI taxonomy): Eukaryota > Viridiplantae > Streptophyta > Magnoliopsida > Gentianales > Gentianaceae > Gentiana > Gentiana macrophylla. The sequence continues at coordinate 118,524,835 of CM047808.1, read as the reverse complement.
GGAGCTCAGTTGGTCTGTCCTGAAGACCTTATAATATTGACTGAGTCAGACCTGCATATCTCAAGTTTCTGTCCGTCCTACGGACTTAATAAAATTTGCTGACATATGTATGTTGAGTCCGACCGGCGGAGCTCAGATGTCAGTTTTAATGATTTGAGCGAAGCCCGTTTTGTGGAGCTCGGCTTGCATCTTGCCTTGCACTTAATTTTTGAGTCTGCTCAGGCGAACTTGATTATTTGAGGTCTGCTCATGCAGACATTATTTTTGAAGTCTTATATGCAGACTTGATTATTTGAGGTCTGCTAAGGCACACCTTATTTTTTAAGTCTGATCTGCAGACTTGATTATTTGAGGTCTGCTAAGGCAGACCTTATTTTTTAAGTCGACTGTAAACTTACCTTACTTTTTCTGGTTATTTTCCTTGCAAATTTTTCGGATGGCTGCTCATCTGATCTGCTCTTCCAGCCCTCCAGTATGCCATGCAATAACTTAATAGTTTTTGGATGGGATACTCAATTTAAAGCATTTGCCTTAGTGTTTTTATTTTTATTTTTATGCTCTGGTGTCCATCCTGCGGACTTAAACAGTTTCTATTGTAAACTTTATAGGGCCCAACCTGCAGAGCTCGGTGGGTCCGTCCTGCGGACTTAATTAGTTCATCCTTTAGGAACTTAGATCCTGACCTGCAAAGCTCGGTTGATCCGTCCTGCGGACTTAACTAGTTCATCATTTGTGAACTTAGATCCTGACCTGCAGAGCTCGGTTGATCGGTCCTGCGGACTTAACTAGTTCATCCTTTGTGAACTTAGAAATTACATTGAGTCCGTCCTGCGGATTTAATTAGTTTGTCCTTTGTAAGCTTTCTGAGTCTGACCTGCAGTACTCAGTTCGAAATATCTGACTAGCAGATTTGGGAAGTTTGAACTTTTCCAAACTTGATCAAAGCCATCACATATAATGGAAAAGATATTTTCTATTGAAATAACATGAGTGTGATAACACAGAGTAGCAAAATTAAAACTGAGAAAATTAAGCAATTTAATAAAGTTTGGAACCTGTCCGAGACGCGTAATTTGTAGAGGTTGTTGGCATGCCAACTTCGTGGAATGATCTTTCCATTATGGAGAGCTCGTACTTGGAGAGCTTGCAAGCTCGTATTTGAAGAGCTGAAGAGCTCGTATCTGGAGCGCTGAAGAGGTCGTATATGGTTCTGAGCCGAGCTTGGTTTTACAGAAGAAGTGCCGAGCCGAGCTAGGTCCGATACCGAGGCGAGCTCGGTCTTATAAAATATTTGTTCGAGAGAGCTCCAAATATGATGCCGAGGCCGAGCTCGGTCTTATATAATATGATTCCGAGCCGAGCCGAGCTCGGTTTTATAAAAGATTTTTCTCAAGAGAGCTCCAAGTATGATGCCGAGGCCGAGCTCGGTCTTATAAAAGATTTGCTCGAAAGAGCTACAAGTATGAGGCCGAGGCTGAGCTCGGTCTTATAAAAGATTTGCTCCAGAGAGCTCCAAATATGATGCCGAGCTCGGTCTTATATAATATGATGCCGAGCCGAGCTCGGTTTTATAAAAGATTTTCTCGAAAGAGCTCCAAATATGATGCCGAGGACGAGCTCGGTCTTATATAATATGATGCCGAGCCGAGCTCGGTCTTATAAAAGATTTGCTCGAAAGAGCTCCAAATATGAGTCCGAGGCCGAGCTCGGTCTTATAAAAGATTTGCTCCAGAGAGCTCCAAATATGATGCCGAGGCCAAGCTCGGTCTTATATAATATGATGCCGAGCCGAGCTCGGTTTTATAAAAGATTTGCTCGAGAGAGCTCTAATTATGATGCCGAGGACGAGCTCGGTCTTATATAATATGATGCCGAGCCGAGCTCGGTCTTATAAAAGATTTGCTCGAAAGAGCTCCAAATATGAGGCCGAGGCCGAGCTCGGTCTTATAAAAGATTTGCTCGCAAGAGCTCCAAATATGATGCCGAGCCGAGTTCGGTCTTATATAATATTCTACCGAGGCCGAGCTCGGTCTTACATAATATGCTGCCGAGGCCGAGCTCGGTCTTATAAAATATTTGCTCCAGAGAGCTCCAAATATGATGCCGAGGCCGAGCTCGGTCTTATATAATATGATGCCGTGCCGAGCTCGGTTTTATAAAAGATTTGCTCGAAAGAGCTCCAAATATGATGCCGAGGCTGAGCTCAGTCTTACATAATATGATGCCATGCCGAGCTCGGTCTTATAAAAGATTTGCTCGAAAGAGCTCCAAATATGAGGCCGAGGCCGAGCTTGGTCTTATAAAAAGATTTGCTCCAGAGAGCTCCAAATATGAGGCCGAGGCCGAGCTCGGTCTTGTAAAATATGATGCCGAGCCGAGCTCGGTCTTATAAAAAGATTTGCTCCAGAGAGCTCCAAATATGAGGCCGAGGCCGAGCTCGGTCTTATAAAATATGATGCCGAGCCGAGCTCGGTCTTATAAAAGATTTGCTCTAGAGAGCTCCAAATATGAGGCCGAGGCCGAGCTCGGTCTTATATAATATGATGCCGAGCCGAGCTCGGTCTTATAAAATATTTGCTTGAGAGAGTTCTAAATATGATGTCGAGGCCGAGCTCGGTCTTATATAATATGATGCCGAGCCAAGCTCGGTTTTATAAAATATTTGCTCGAGAGAGCTCCAAATATGATGCCAAGGCCGAGCTCAGTCTTATAAAAGATTTGCTCGAAAGAGCTCCAAATATGATGCCGAGGCCGAGATCGGTTTTATAAAAGATTTGCTCGAGAGAGCTCCAAATATGATGCCGAGGCCGAGCTCGGTCTTATAAAAGATTTGCTCGAAAGAGCTCCAAATATGATGCCGAGGCCGAGCTCGGTCTTATATAATATGCTGCCGAGGCCGAGCTCGGTCTTATAAAAGATTTGCTCGAAAGAGTTCCAAATATGATTCCGAGCCGAGCTCGGTCTTATAAAAGATTTGCTCGCAAGAGCTCCAAATATGATGCCGAGCCGAGCTCGGTCTTATATAATATTCTGCCGAGGCCGAGCTCGGTCTTACAAAAGATTTACTCATTTAAGTTGTAGAAACGGGAATAAATGCCAATAAGAGTTTGTACCTGGAGAGCTCGTATTTGGAGAGTTTGGGAGCTCATACGGGGCGAGCTCATGCTGCGTGGGCTCATTCAGGCCGAGCTCATTCTGGTGTAGCTCGTTATGGCCGAGCTGTGGAGATTTGGATGAAGATCTTGGATGGAAAATTCGCAGCTTCTTTTGGTGATACAACAGCATTTTTCCGGCAACGATCGGGTATCGAAACGGGCTCCGATCGGCGCGAAATTCGGAGGGCTTGTTCATCCCTCCTTCTTCAATCTGAATGGTGGAATTCTTGTTCCAATGGTGAAATCTCTGGAAATAAGCCTCCGATCTTCTTCGCATTTTTGTGATCATTGTGTTTTTGGTGATACAACATCTTTCTGGCAATGATCGGATATCTAAACGGACTCCGATCGGCACAAAATTTGGTGAGCTTGTTCATCCCTCTTTATTCTTCAATCTGAACGGTGAAAATCCTGTTCCAACGGTTCAATCTCCGGAAATAATCTACGGATCTCACAGCTGCGTCTGCTTCTTTTCGATGATACAACAGCGACTTTCAGGCGACAATCGGGCCTTTAAACGGTCTCTGATCGGCACAAAATTTGGAGGGTTTGTTCGTCCTTCCTTCTTATTTAATCTGAACGGTGGTACTCTTATTCCAACGGTTCAATCTCCGGCAATAAGCTCCGGATCTGACTGCGTTTTGGCATGTTTTTGCCATTGTTAACTTGATCACGAACCTCCTCGATCCATTACCGGTAGAAGACCCTCCTTCTAGCGCCATTTGACGATGCTAGATTTCGTCTATGAATAAATCCAGGCCATTTAATCTAGGGGTAATTGAACGAAGATGGTTTTTGGGTGATTTTTAGACTGAGCTTGAGAGTCTCTCTCAAGTTGCCTACGTATCCTGTTATGTTTCAGGAATCAAGTCGGCCGTAGTTCTTGTAGAGGGTTTATATAAGGAGCATAACCCTAATCCCGCCTTTTCTTCAAGGATTCGGTTACCTTATCATTAAATGGGATTCATTTAAATCCCAATTCTTAGGAGATAATTTCTCCTTTGCCTTTAATGATGTATCAAGGCCTTAAAGAGGCCGATTCTTCTCCCCACGCTTATTTATAAAAACGCGTGCATATAATCTTTCGAGCGTTCGGGCCACTCGGCCAGTCTCAATGGTCGCGCTTACGCTGCTTACGCTAACTGCACCGACTGCGGTGGTAAGTTAAGAAGGGCCGAGCCGTCCTCACACCTGGGTTCAGTCCGCTTTCTTAGTTAAACTCTAGGGCTCCTGGCCTTTATTAGCTATTAATTCTCTGTCTTCAGTTAATGATTAGCCAATATAAAGATGACACGTGGTGAGGGCTAGTCCGACCCTCGTCAGTGTACTTTCTTAGATACGAGAGTGTGAACAACGACGACACTGAAAGCGCTAAACTTTGCAATATACGGAAGGACAATTACCTTTATGTCATCGTCCGTGTGTTGGAATGGAATTGAAGATTTTTCATACATGGATGAAAGGTAACAAATTTTCATCACTTAAAACAATATGCAACATTATTGGTTTATTTCTAATATGCAAGGAGGTCACGGTGGGTTTGTGGGGATTATTGGGATACATTAATTAAGAAGCAAAGATGCAACTACCTTAACTTTATTGATGCATGTATGAAAATTATGACACTACATGCTAACATTCTAGATGCTCAATTATCTTTCTTGATGTGCTAGCTGTGGGAAATGGAAGGGCCTATTTTATTCTTGGAGCTAGCTGTTTAACACGCAGGTCACCGCCACTTATCCTCATTCTACCAAGAGCAGTACAAATGAATTGAGCTTGATACAAAACCAAAATCTGGATCATACATTAGGCAAGTTTTACAAACAAGTGTAGCAGCTGAAAATAGGCTTCAAATTGGAGAATAATTGTCAAAGAAGTCCTTAAATTATTTGGGGATATATAGGGGTTTCGATTGAGCTAATTTTTTAGGTTTTCCGTACATTTCATCTATACTTTTATGCTTGAGAACTATTTACGGATTATGCTACATATGCCTTATGCTTACAAAAAAAAGAATGAGCGGTTTCTTGCGAAAGGCAATGAGCTATTTATGGAGAAAACTATTTACGAATTATGCTTACAAAAAGAGAATATGAGTGGCTTCTTGAGAAGTACAATGATCTATTTACAGAGAAAGTAGATGCTTACAAGACGAATCGTTTACTTTTCATTGTCATTATACTATATGTGAGATACGTTTGCAAATTTAAATTTCATTTTATTTTGTCGTTTTGTTTTACCACTCATTTTGCACACTTGCATTTTATTTTGTGTTCTTAAAAAAATCATTCCATGTTTGCCATTTTTCGTTGCTACTAATTTTCAAATGTTGGGTTTTCATACTAATAATATAGTAATAATAATAATGCTACGATTATAATCATTTTAACATATTATATACGAATTACTCTAAATAAATGTCACTTCATGAATGATTTTACTGTCATATTGTAAATTTGTAACGTCCATGTCTTGGATATCGAGTTCATACTCGAAAAATGAACGTTTGACACGTAACATTTAAAGTAAAACCATAAATCTTACGTATACTCATGTCATATCACATAAATGTAGAAAGTACGAAAATAGGAGAATCAAAAGCCGTCGAGTTGCTGCACACTTTGTCATCAATGTTGAGGTCACACCGGAGATAGGAGAATCCCAAACATTAACATGAAGAGTGGTATGTTGAGTGACCACGACATCAATCCCATCTAAACACAAATCGTTATCACACACACCATCTATCCTGCAGACATATCAAGACCACATACGAAAATAGCGCCCTTGTTTGTTTTGGGTATTTTGAGAATTAAAAATTACGATTTTGGTCATCTAACTGAGACATTTTTTTCGATTTTGGTCCGGTTTTTTCTGGCGACAATTTTAGTCCTCGTAAGTGGTCTTTCACTTACAGACTAAAATTGTCGTCGGAAAAGACCAATTTTAGTTCTGTAAGTGGTCTTTCTGGCGTTCAAGACTAGTTTTGCAAAAAAAAATATCACTTACAGGACTAAAATTGTCGCCGAAGAAAAACCAGGACCAAAATCAAAAAACGTGTCTAGTTAGAGGACCAAAATTATAATTTAGCCGGTATTTTGGATTGAGGTTTTTTATATATCACATCACCAATCATTTATTACAATTCTCTTATCAATCAATTCTTCAACTACAAATAAAAAAATATTAAATCACTCATCACCATTTCACTTTATCTACTTTATTACCTTTTCTAACATTATTTTATTCATTATACTACTTTATTTCAAGGAAAATGATATGTGCACTACACAAATGTGTAGTGCACAAACTACTACATACTTGGTATCCAATAATTAAAGGGATTAATTATTTATTATGATAGGTCCCAACAAAATATGTGGTGTTTATTGTGTTGTGTAAGATGTTATGATGAGAGAATTAGTGGATGTATCACTACTCTTATTTCAATTTCTCTCGCCACTAATTTTTTTTTATCTATACAAATTTCAAAAAAAACATTTTAACTTTCTAATCATTACTCCAAAATCATTTTTATAATATTTTATTATCCATTAGTATATAAAAAACCCAAAAAAAAAAAAAAAATCCAACCCATAATATTTTATTATCATTATAAAAAACCAAAAAAAACTACAACCCAAAACAATCGGCATGTTGTTGCATGGCTATGAGCCGAGGAAATCTGTTGATTGATCACTACTCTGAAACCCAGTCCATTCTGGTTGAGCTATAGAGAGTGATGATACCACGCGTAGTGTTATGTTTGTGCTGGTTCTGTGACGCCCCGTCCCGGATACCGAGTCCTTATCCGGAAAGAACGCCCGGCATGCATATATTAACTTTTTAAATCGTCAAAAGTAATATTTACATAAGCCTCGTAACAATCAATCAGAATAAAAGCGGCGTAAATTAAAACTGAAGATAACTCGGAAAAGATTGTCAAACGACAAACAACGGATCATCAGTTCCAAAATCTACGTCTAAGTTAAACAACATTTATTTCGTTGTTTGGAAAGAACGTCCGGGACGGGGCGTCACAGGTTCTCGGGATCTTGAACCACATGCAAAAAAGTTAGTAGAAAACAAGGTCCAATTGTGCGTGTTAAGAAATGGGTTGAGGGCTAAACATGTGCAGCAACCATTAAAAGTTTCATGAGAAGAAACAAATAGTTAGCAGTATATCATCAAATAATTAAATGAGAGTTTAAACATACATATCATGGAGCTTATTTCTTGAAACCAAATATAAATGCCAATACAAGAGAAAGATTTAAAGATTAAAAATATAAATATGGAAGAAAAAATTAATTCAAAAAAATTATAATCAGAAGGCTTCATCGTATCTGTTCTCTCTAGTCCCACATATAATCCACGAGCCATTTACGCGACAGCAGGCATGTCCTTAAGCCAAGCATCCAACGGTTTTCCAATTGAATAAACAATGAAACCAATCTCCCTCAGTTTCTCTACATTGATTATGTTCCTACCATCAAACAGAAAAGCTGGTTTCTGCATGTTGTCATATATCTTCTGATAATCAAGAGTTTTGAATTCGTCCCATTCTGTGAGGATGCAAATGGCATGAGCATCCTTTGTTGCAGCATATGCATCCCAAACTACACTAACTTGCTTCAAAGCCGTTGGACTCATTGGTTGGAGATGAAGAGGATGATCCCAATCGAACTTATTCATGGTAAGGTCTCGTTGGATTTGATCCTCAGTGACTTGTGGATCGTATATGCTCAACATAGCCTTGTCTCCCAAAAGCCCCTGGCAGACATCTATAGCCGGGGTCTCTCTGGTATCACCAGTGTCTTTCTTGAAAGCAAAACCTAAGACAGCGATTTTCTTGTTTGCAACAGTATTGAACATGGAGGAAACTATGCGGTTAACAAAACGGTTCTTTTGATAGTCGTTAACCTTGATGACTTGTTTCCAGTACTCTGCTACCTCAGGGAGACCATTGCACTCACAAATGTAGACTAAGTTCAGAATATCCTTCTGGAAACAGGACCCGCCGAAACCAACACTAGAGTTAAGAAACTTAGGGCCAATTCTAGTATCTTTACCAACAGCATATGAAACCTCAGAAACATTGGCCCCAGTAGCTTCACAGAGAGCAGACATTGCATTAACGGATGAAATTCGTTGTGCCAAGAAAGCGTTGGCAGCAAGCTTTGAAAGCTCAGCTGACCATAAATTGGCAGTGATTATGCGGTCTTCTGGGACCCAGTTTGCGTAAACATCTTTCAGTGCTTGGATAGCTTTCTGGCCTTCTGGGGTCTCCCTGCCACCGATGAGGACCCTGTCAGGATTATACAGATCCTGAATTGCAGTTCCTTCTGCAAGAAATTCTGGGTTTGAAAGAATCTGAAAGTTGATTCCTTTGCTATTGTGAGTCAAAATCTTTTCAATTGCCTCGGCTGTTTTGACCGGAACGGTCGACTTCTCTACAACGATTTTGTTTGATTTGGACACATCAGCAATCATGCGAGCTGCACTCTCCCAGTATGTAAGATCTGCAGCTTTGCCAGCTCCTAGACCCCGAGTCTTGGTAGGAGTGTTAACAGAAACAAAGACAATGTCAGCCTCATGAACATGTTTCTCCACATCAGTGCTAAAGAAAAGATTCTTCCCTCGGCATTGCTTCACCACATCATCAAGGCCGGGCTCATATATAGGAAGGTGGTCGCTGTTCCAGGCAGTAATTCGAGAAACAGAAATATCTACCACAGCCACTTCAATAGAAGGACACTTGAGTGCTATTACTGCCATGGTTGGGCCTCCCACATATCCAGCTCCAATACAGCAAATCTTCACCATGTTGCTTTTGTAACTTCAATATGGGAAGAAAAACAACATAAATTGCAGAAAGGAGCAATTGGAACAGAACTGGCATTAGGATAGTAAAAAAATAAATCAATTATAAATCAATCAAGAATGACACAAATTGTCTCCATTAATTATCATCACACCACCAACTTGATATAGCTGGAATCTATTTGCAGGCCAATCCAGGCCCCATTAAACCATTACTCTTATGATAATAACGTGCAACAAGTGTAAAGTTGAACAGATCTTTAGCACACAACACATCATCTGATTACAGGGGACTCCTCTACGGATTACGTATGAACAAAATTACGTAAAGGGCAGGTGCATCATGAATAGTACTGAATTGACTTGCGCAGCAAATCAGATTTCGATCAGACGGAGGATCAGATCAAAACAGATGTTACTACTACAATAGAATTAGGAAGGAAAATGAAACGTAAAAGCAATCCAGATTAAACAAAATGCACGCAGAAATCCTTAACCAAAATAAAGAACCGATTTTTGATAACACAACGATCCCATTAGAACCTTATAACTGGATCATAGTGATTTGCCACGATGCGTTCAATGCAGATACATTACAGATATCAAAGTTTGAATCATACTTCGAAAATTCAGGTAGATCTAACAGAAAAAACTCGAGCAATGCATCAAGCTCCGTAATTGTAATGCCCCTCCACAATTCCGGGATTAATAGAGGTAGTATTATTAAAAATCAGCTACGCGTAATCAAAACCGAGAGCAACAAAAATCACGTACATGATCAATCAGTAGGGATGTAAAAAAGACAACAATTTACCTCAAACAGAAAGCACAAAACGAAAAGCTGTTAAAGTCTCGACTTTTTCTCCAATGTGGAAAGTGGATTACAAAAGAAACAAAAACGACTCATGAGCTTAAATTTTGAAGGTATCCGTGCAAAATGCAATGAAGAAACATAGAATTGGAGGGAAAAAAACCTCTTTTTGTGAAATTCCTTTTGCCGGGGTTGAAAGAAGAGAGAGAAAATAGATCTTGACAAAGCCGACAGTTTGGTGAGTGGAGAATATGAATGCGCAGAGGTCGGTCGCCTTCTTTTATAAGGGGTGGCAGGTGAAGAACATGAAAACAACAGTAGTATTCTCCGTCCTTCTCTTAGGTGGTTCTAATTGTTATAAATAATTACCGAGAGTGTCTTCACACTTACACGTTATCTTAATCCAATTTAGTCACAAAATAATTTTTATCCTCATCGAATTTGAATCGGGATCAGAAAAAACAATTGATATTTTCTGATTGAAATTTGGTGTTTTATCGGGAAAGAAAAAAATTAGCTAGATATTTTTACATGAATCTAATTTGAGTAGAGTTTTCTACACCCATTAAATTACATTTGAAATATTTCTATTAAAATTAAGTCAATAAATTATAAGGTTCCGTCTAAAATTGAGTCATAATCATGAAGTGCAGGCCCGCCGAGAACCATGAGTATTATGTGTTGGAACTGCCGGGGTTTAGGCCAACCTCGGGCACTTCGAATTTTAAAGACCATTGTAAATAGTTTCAATCCGTTGATTTTATTTTTGTCAGAAACAAAACTCAATAAAAATAAATTTCAATCTGTATTCTCCATGCACCGGGGCGTCCACCAACTCACAACAAACAAGGTCTAGCATGGCCTCTGGGTATCAAGCATGCACATTGCGTGGTCTCCACGCTCCACACTGGGGCTCGGATGCACAACAACGATGGCCAAAGTATGTGTGGGGTCGGAAACTATGGCCTGAGAACTAGACTCGCTACCTGACTGAGGCGGACTAACCGTAAGAGAACCACCTATAGGAGCAGCTGGACTGGCGGGTTTGGAGGGCGGTTATGTTAGGAAATCAAACGAGTAGCGCAGCGGAAAATAAAATTTTGATTTCCGATCCAAGGATCGACTTCGTTTAAACAATAAATATATAACAAGGAGGACAAAGGTTATACCTTTCTTGATCTTAAAGATCGAAGCTTTGACCGTCCGATAGAAGTAGATGCGCGTAAGCCGTCCAAGCGTCTGACCTCTATCAGTTATCCACACGAACGCCTCGCCGGAATCCTCCCGGATCGCTATTAGAAAAAATTCGACTGCTATGTCAACCTTTTTCTCCCGCACAATACTCTCTCTAAGAAATTATCTATTTTTCTCAAGAACTATTAGCTCTTGGAATTATGATGTACAAAAAGGCTAGCCAACCCCTTTCTTTTATAGATGAAGGTGGCGCTCCTTTCTTCTCCCAAACTGATTGGGATTAGCTTCTAGTAGATTGATGAGAAAGAAAAACATTTTCCCAATAAAATAAAGAAAATCTCTTTAATTGATTTATCTCTTTTATTTTAATAGATATTGTAAATATCTTATATTGAATATATTTATCTTATTTCCATAATTCTATTTTCCAAAAATCAATTAATACCCAATATTAATATTATGATAATCTTATCAATTAAATCAGACAATCCAAGTGTATCCAATACACTTAGCAACTGCTCGCCTTTTTGCTAATTTATTGGCTTCCGAATATTCTTTAATTAATAATATAATTAATATCTTGTATTTAATTTATTCATAATAAAAAATACCACCATAGTAATTTACCACTATAACATTTATAGTCTCGAGATAAAACTTTCCTTATTTGGTCATCAACTATAATCGCATTTTAATCCGACTCGACATTCATATGTGTGTGACCTGATAGGCTTCCGAATATGTTGGCCGTAGGCATAAGGCGCAATTACGAAAATGCCCTTTCACCTCTAATGATCATGGATAGCGTTTAGCAACACGTCCATGACCCCCCATTCATCGGAAGAGTCAATACGCAATGACTACTACCTTTCATGTGCTCGGTTAGCGTGTAAATATAATCTTATCGCTGTAGTAATATCCATACGATCGTAACTTGATCGTATCCCATAACCTGGATATCAAGCTCTCTCGGAATAACTCAGTTACTCCCACTTTGCAAAGATTCATGAGAATTAGACATTCTTTATGGGAAGACCCTTTCGGATATTCACTCCTACTCATAGGGCACGCGATTCCCAAACAACCTAACATGTATACTCCGCATGTTTCAGTATCATACCCGATCACTACCGCATGATCGCCCCATGGCTAAGGGAAACCTCAATAGAGTCAAAGCATGACAATCCACACCGTGATGCCAAGCAGACTCCGGTCCTAAGGATAATTACACAACTGTTACATAGTGTGACACTTAACAGTGTAAGTGGGTCACTCTAACGTACGCATTCTCTAATACACGTCCACGTACAGTCCAAGTGTCTCTACACTTTGATAGACGAGATCTTTCCCTACCCTTAAAAACAGAAGACATCTGGTACGTGCTAATCTGTTCGCACTGTCAAAGCCCTATTCAACAGTACATCAGCCTAGAGTCATTTAAGTATCAAACTTGTTAAAGTGATTAGAAATCTCATCAACCATAATCCCTATCATGGTTCCTCTATCACGGTTTAATACTAAGGGCGTTATCATATACACAATATCACAAATTGGTCTAATAAATAAACAAAGTATATAATAACAAAAGTGTTTTTATTAATCATAACAAAGTTATTACATGAGCTTAAATAGACTGTAAATGACCCGACCCGGTCAGATCCGGTCCTACCTGATTGGGTTTAGGACACCTATTCAACAGGTTATAGGCTATACAAGGCTTAGCCGAGAAATCCTTCCGACCCACCTGAACACGCTTATTGGTCCAGCCGGCACATTGCTAGACTTTCCAGGGTTGTCTCAGAGCCCGGGTGCATGGAGAAAAAATACTAAGCGGCCAGTTTAACCATTTCCAATTGTTGGTTTCTTTTTCACCAATGCCCTTCTCCGTCGAGTTATTACGCAGAATGTTCTTAGGGAAGACGTGCAAGGTCTTATGTTGTATGGACGCCTTCTTAACATGTGTTTTTAATGTGGTTGTGTTGATCATACAATTAAATTTTGTCTGAATTGGACCGGGAATTATCGATCGAACAACAAAAGCATCTACCATATGGCACGTGGCTAGCTGCAAATCGTCACTCCAATTTGCTTGAAAGAGTGGATGATTTACACCCAAAACTCTGCCTTAGTGAAGAAATCATCCATGGCCCTTAATTGACCATGACACTCGCGTAAAAGAACAAGAAATTCGTCAAAACACCAAGGACCATCCTTCAAAAACCCTAGCTTTGTCATTAGGGTGTTTAAACACAAATTGAAACATGTTCCTCATAAGACTCAACGAACGGTCTAGGTCACCCTTAGCAACATCGGATTGCGATAGAGTTGATTGTGTTGCCTCTTCCGACGTTAGGGTTAAATATTGCAAGAGATTGGTAGAGTCTCCTTCTCCATTTAGGGCTTGGGATTGGAGGGTGGTTTCTCAAGAAAGGAAAAAATTAGCTATATATTTTTACACGAACCTAATTTGAGTCGTTAGATGAGAGTTTTCTACACCCATTAAATTACATTGAAGTATTTCTATTAAAATTAAGTCAATAAATTATAACGTTCCGTCTAAAATTGAGTCATAATCATGAAGTGTAAAATTGAAAATAAGTATATGATGTGTTAAGATTTTTATAAGTGTGAAAAAACTTTACCTTTCTAAATTATTATCATTTGATTATAACAAATAAGCCTGTAAGTGAGCCTTAAAGTTCGATTCGATTCGGCGTGTTCGGCTCGAAAAAGTTCGGTTCGGGGCTCGGCTCGTATCATCAAACGTAGAATAGGGCCTTGGAAATTGGTATTCGGACAAACGAGCCGAACATGTTCGGCTCGTAGAGTTGCAGGGTATTTTTGGACATGTTATGTTATATTTTGGAATAGGGCCTTGAACATTTTGGACATGTTATGTTATATTTTGGGACATGTAATGTATTATTTTGGTTTTGGACATGTATTTTTGAACTAGAATTATTTATTGGGTATTTTTGAATTTTCGGACCGAACATGTTCGAACTATTCGAACTGTTCGAGCCGAATAGTACCGAATATTTTTCCCTTTTTTTAAGTTCGAGCCGAACCGAATCCTGATATTTTAGGCTCGAAAATTTCGAGCCGAATCGAGTCCTGTATTCGAACATGTTCGAGCCGAGCCGAACTACTCTAGGGTTCGATAGGGTTCGGCTCGTTTACAGGCCTAATAACAAATGCAACGGTTACAAGACTTGTAAAGTTGATTAGATGAATATAAGTTGGAGGTGAAATGGAAAAAATATAGATAATTAGTAAATAAGACACTTTTGGAAAGTATTTAAGTAAAATGAATACCCAATAAGTTTTATAGAAAGAATGACAATTTCTCCGAGATTTAAAGCTTAAAAAAAAGACGCCTGAAAAAACCACGGCTGGTGCATTTTTTGTGTTTTTCTCTTTCCTCCCAAATTTTTAAACACCAACACTTTTTGATATAGATCACCAAAAGTGATAAAAATTTCACCATTTTTTCATCCTCTTTGTTGAGATTTTGTTTGATATTGTTGCATCGTTCATGAGATTCACTGTTAAAATTGACTATGCGATATCTACCGTGAATTTCAAACAATAGTGAATTTTGACGATGTATTTCGAAAGTGAACTTTCAAATATTACGTCGGAATATGGTTGACGATGCTCAGAATAATCGCTACTGAAATCGGGTTAAGAACCGGGTAGCGGACTTCGTGAGGATAATCCGACTACTATAAATGGTGGATTTGTTGGTGGAATATAGTTGGGCCAATGCAGGATTGGATGTCTACATACCTTTGTAGATTTAAGAGATCAAGCTATGATAACGTAGTGTTACTCAATGTAGTCCTAAATGTCGGAGAAGACGGTCCTTTTATTGGCCTCCATTGTGGAGAAAATATAAATTTAGGTCACTGTAACACCCTTTATTTCATTTTAGGTCGGATCAGACCTGACATTTTTTTTTAGGTTGCCCGTGGAAATTTTCCCCTTGCCAGTGGAAATTTCCCGACCGTGTGGAAATTTCCACATGCTGGAGGAAAATTCAACCGGATCAGGGGGAAAATTTCCACGGGCTGGAGGAAATTTCCACGGGGCGAGGGGGAAAATTTCCACGGGCAACTTAAAATAAAATATCAGGTCTGACACAACCTAAAATGAAATAAAGGGTGTTACAGTGACCTAAATTTATATTTTCTCTCCATTGTGGGATGAGTTAAGGATGCCATTACCGTCGTCATGGTCAATGATCCGAGACGGTTGATAGGGCAGTCATGGTGCAATCATGGCCCTATAAGCAAGAGTTATGGGGCATTTATAGAAACATGGGATAATTTCATGACTACTGTCTGAGTTCATAAAGGCTTATACCGAGTTGTCTGTATTTATACCGAGGTGAGCATGCACCATGTCGGTGATACGAGCTGGTAATAAATCTTTACGTCGAACTGACTTTGGATATCATGATACGACATGTACTGAGTTCAGGGCTCATAAGCCCTTTTCACCTCGTGATGGTTACCTTACTTGAAGTGGAGATTCATTTGAGGTCGGTGTATCCCTGGGCTTGTTAGTCCTGTTTTGCCTAGAAGATCCGAAATAGTCAATTGGTGCAATGCGTGTGCTCCGGGTCATACCCACGTCAAAAGCCCCTCAGACCTGAATGATGGCGTAAAAATTAGTTTTTGTTTGCTCAATGAAGACATGGCACAACATGTATGGCTATATACCAAATGCTTATGACATTAACGGTGCTCATATTCGATATTTGAAAGACTTTCTGCTTATCTCCCTATGTCTCTTCGTGTTTCTTGGAGATCGTGCGCATTTTAATTATTGATTTAACGGATAGGCTTCTGCGTTAGTGACTTGACGGTGTTGTCTTTGCCATCGGGGAACCATTTGTCTCCTTTTTTATGGACGTTATAATAGATTCATTTTTTTTTAATTCAAAGTATCTTATTTTTCTTCCGAAAAATATTTTTCAAGTATTCTAAATGATTTTCGAGGATTACTTTTGGGTATTTGGAGAGTCATTCTTCGGACGGACTCTTAGCCTTCCCTTGGCTATAAAAGCAACCTTTGGGGTGTGACCATTGCCTCAAACGATTCCACACCTTTTTCACTATCATTTGATTCGAGACGAGTCATTCCTCTATAAACATTTCGGCCAGGAGGAGACCAATTTGGTACTTGTAATTGTTTCGTCCAATATATTAAGAGATGGACATCGCAACCTAGAATTTAAGGATGATGTCCCTCCTCTTAAATGTGATTGGGCTTATAATATCAACATGGTATCAGAGCCATCCATTTTTGTGCAAGTTTCAAGTGTCTTTGTTGGCCTTATAGTGCCTTTTAGATGCATTGTGTGCATGTAGCATGTGTTCTTTATAGACTCACGCTTGAGGAGGCGTGTTAAAGTGTCCCACATTGGGCATATGTAATTATTTCACCCACCACATTAAGAGATGACTTCCTCACCTCATAACCTAGGTTTTGAAGACGGTGCCCCTCCTCTTTATATGTAATTGGCTTATATTTTCAACAAAACCAGAGGAATTTGACTCCGTGGTGAAGATCGGGGAAGGCAAATACATCCTCCTTCCCACTTTTGCCCCTCATGGGATATGCACATTACCAATGTATCTCTGATCCATGAGTGGCCGGTGGTGGATTCAGGGGAATGTACTTCCCATGGATGATCGCTACGTTGCCGGGTTGACCGAGTCAGAGTTGGTTGACCGATCATACCGGATATGGTTTCCGTAAGCTTATTATGCCTTTTTCTATGGTTTTTATTTTCTAATGCGCCGTTTTCTTGACATATTTTTCATTCTTCACAGAAGTTCTTGATGTAGAGGGAGGCCTGCCGACGCAAAGTGAAGGTTCTAACCGAACTGACCGGCTTCAACCACGGATTTCTGCCTTGGAAGCCGAGAACGCTTATCTCCATAGAAGTCTTGCCGAGACGGAAAAATCCAAAGAGGTTGAGGTTGAGGTTGAGGTTGAGGTTGAGGTTGAGGTGGAGGTGGACCGAGAGCTGATGGATTGATACACTAAACTCGTAAAAGAGAATGCCGATTTTGGACATAAGATTATTTTGTAAGCTCAAATATGCTGGAGAGGACTCGATGCGATTTCACAAGCAAGCGAAAGGAGGGAACCAAAGAAACTAGGATCTTTGGGTGATAACACCCTAATCGGGTACATATTATGCTATGAGGAGGAAATACTTGTGTGGAGAGGGATTTTAAGGTAAAATGACGGATGAAATAATCAGAACCACAGAGTTTAAAAACAGAATGAAACTGTGTGGTGTGTGTGTCCACACCGTGTGGAGACACCACACAAGAACCACCCGCCATGAGGTCCCACATTAATTAATTTTCTAAAATCGACCACGAATGAAAGAAAACTAGCCGTTACTCGGATTGGGCAAATCGTAACGTTCCTATAATTAGCACCTTCTTTTCCGCGTGAAATCGTGTCAAATGATTATCCAGAACTGGCATTCACCCCCAACCTCCCTCCGATTCTCCACGCTCTCGTCCACTGTCAGTCGTTCTACACCATTTTCTCACTTGCCGGTGAATTTTCCGATGGATAAGAACAGCAATTCCGCCGGAGCTGTGACCCCTGTAAAAAAGTTAAGCCGATCGAAGAGCGATAACCTCACAAGAAATTCCGAGAATTCCCACCCAAACACGAGCCCTAGTTTGAAGCAATTGAATGAGCCCTCTCCTTTGATTAAATCTACTGCTACAAAAGCAAAGAAGAAATGTAGCCCTGTGGTGGTGGCGGCAGCCCTTCCGATCAAGGAGAAGGTTCGAGAGAGGAAGTTTCTGATAGCGAAGAAGAACTCAAAGAGAGATAAAGTGAATCATCCGTCTACAACAACTGTGGTTTGCATTTGCGATTCCAATGCTGACGGCAAACCACTCAAGTGTCGCTGTGTAGCAAAAGAGAGCCTCAGGGCTTCACAGGACCTGTTTTTCAAAAATAACGGTAGCCCTATCGATGTAGGTGAGAAGGAATATAACAGACATGATGATATAGCTGAGAGTGGTATAGAATTACAAGAAGAAATTAGAAATACTGGAGAAGAAAACGCTGATGCAGAAAAGCAAGCCCTAGATGAAAAGGTGAGGCCAAATGACAGAAGAATTTCGGATTCTAATATGAAGAGGAGGAGGGATAAGTTGTTGGAGGATGCAAGGGAGAGTTTGCCTGAATCAGGAAGAGTGATGCATTTGGTTAAGGCCTTTGAGACTCTTCTTACATTACCAAAATCAACGGATTTCAAGGATAACAATTATAACGAAAGGGAAGGCGCCAAGAAGGGAATTAAGTGGGCATTGCCAGGCCTTCCTTCTTCGTTGAATATCCAGACGCAGGTCTCTTCATCTTCATTCTGTCCCTCGGATTTTTTCCTCACATCAGAGAGTTTGGGTTTGTCCTGCTCAGTAGACAGTTGCCAAGGGAGGTCAGTATTGGGTTTTGATTCATTTATCGAATCATCATTCATTATATAGTTTAATTAAGTTTGAATGTTTGGGTTCTGATTTGTGTTTTTTGTTGACATTAATCTAGCGCTTGTAGCAGAACCTCTGGTGGTGATCTAAGAAGCAACAGCAGGCGTAATGTAAGATAACTTTCTTAATGATTGGTTAACTGAAATTCAATTGCTTTTATTTGTTCTTGGTCTAAACTTCATCATACAGAGTGCTGAATCATCTGGGACATTTGCTAGAAGACAATGGAAGAGAAGGCAGCAGCAGAGAGCAACCCGCCAGAAGCCCTTTAAGCTTAGGACTGAGGTGGGTGCCACCATTACTATTCTCCAAAAGACCTTGCATTCGTTTTCCATTGATGTTGTTGAGTACTACTTTAGTATACTTGTTCATATGAAGGGGAAGAGTATGTGGGATAGTGGAAAGCACTTGCTATAACTGCAAATGCATCCATCTTCACTATCCTTTCATGTCGTGTGCATAATTTTGAGTAGCCTTGACATATCGTAGAAAAAGTTAATGGTAGCTAGAACAGCAGGTTAGTATATATGTCCCTTCATATGGAAGGGAAGAGCATGTGGGATCAGCATCAACTATAACAGCTGCATCCATCCTTACTATCTTTTCTGTTGTATGGACAATTTTGAGTGCCCTTACTATTCTCCAAGAAACAATGCATTATTTTCCTGACTCGACTCGATTAATTTCCTGACAGCTAAGGGGAAGACAAAAACAAGAAGAATTTATTAAGAAAGTCCATCATATGATGGAGGAAGAGGAGAAGCTGCGGATACCAGTTGCACAAGGTCTTCCTTGGACTACAGATGAGCCAGAGGTAGCCAATGTTTATTTTATGAAGAAAAGAAAATATACCAAAATTTTCAGGCTTGTTGTTTTCTAACTAGAAATGGTTGAATGTATAATATCATAGTAGCTCACGTCTCAATCTTGAAAAGACATGAGGTTTACAATTATGTTGACCTTGTTTGTGTTTGTTTACCCGCTAATTGTTGCAAGATGATGTTGTCTGTCCTAGGTTTACGTCAATCTGTCTGTACTTTGTGCCACTGAATATTCCTTTTCCCTAAACGTTTCATTGTGCCATTTACACAAGTTAAGAACAGAGTCTTGATGTACCTTGCTCTACCCTACTACTTCATGTAAGTTGATTCAGCTGCTGTATTCACCATCTAAGAGCATTCACATTAGAATCTCCTAACATACCTATGTATTTAACAAAATCTGTGTTCATAGAGAAATGCATTAGAATCTCTACAACATATAATTTGGATATAGAATAATGCAAAACTTAGACAGTTGTTAATGGTTTTTTGATGGATCTGAATAATTTGGATATCCATTTTACAGATTTACCTTGTTATACATTATTTTAATGAAATATGCTGACATGGCTTGTCTCTGTGTAGTGTTTAGTGAAGCCTCCTGTCAAAGAGGGTACGAGGCCAGTTGATTTGGTGTTGAATACAGACATCAGAGCAGAAGAACGTGCTGAATTTGATCATCAGGTTTGTTTTCTTTGGATATATGTACATCTAAAATTAAAAAAAAATCAAATCAATGAATCACTGTGCTTGCATTTCTAATTTAAAGCATAAACGAAA
Organism: Gentiana macrophylla; assembly: GCA_026214975.1. Classification (NCBI taxonomy): domain Eukaryota; kingdom Viridiplantae; phylum Streptophyta; class Magnoliopsida; order Gentianales; family Gentianaceae; genus Gentiana; species Gentiana macrophylla. Next base: position 118,504,719 of record CM047808.1, on the reverse strand, counting down.
TTCTAATCCTTAATACTAGTCATGAAAACTTGTGTATGCCCGGTGGTCTTATCTTATTTTCATAGGAGATTGTTCCTATTGTACTAACTCTGATCTTTGGAGATGCTGCAACACTCGTTCTATTGACACATTCAAAATCTTATGTCACTTCTATTTGATGAATCCTGTGCTTTTGCTGCATATTTTCTTCTCTTTCTCCTGACGGGGTGATGTTAGACAGCGGTTCAATTTTCCTTTTCTTTTTCTATGTATATACTTTTTTTGTACTCTGTTACTTGTGTTTACAAAACCGCAATATCTCAACACCTAAAACTTTTGATCTGCATGTAGGTGGCTGAAAAGATGAACCTAATTGAACAATACAAGATGGAAAGGGAAAGACAACAGAAGGTAGACGATGAATTTCTTTTTTACGAGTATAAGACTAATTAACAATATATATATATAAGCAATTTTTTTGGTTGTTGCTTAATGTAGTTGGCAGAGGAAGAGGAAATTAGAAGGCTTAGAAAGGAGCTTGTTCCCAAAGCTCAACCAATGCCTTATTTCGATAAGCCTTTCATACCAAGAAGGTAGGTGTGTTTACAACAAATTATTTGAATAATTTTCGCTAAGAACATAATTATTACGATGTTTATGTATATATATATATATATATATATATATATATATTGACTGTATAACCGCACAAACTTAAACAACCAAGTGTGAATTGATTTGTAAATTAGGTCGGCAAAGCACCCTACTATACCAAAGGAGCCCAAGTTCCATATACCTCAACATAAGAAGATCAAATGCTGCATGTCTTGGAGCGACCACGTAACCTGCACAGAGCTGCAATGAAGAAGAAGAAGAAGAAGAGCGCACGATAGAGAAAGCTACAAGAGGGCTCAAAAAATGAAACTTCAAAATGGCTTGAATTTTGATATTCATTTGTTACATGTATATGATGCAATAATTCGATCAAGTTTTGCTAAACACAAGTTCAAGACATTTTTTTTGCACGGGCACAATGGTGTGCCTCTTCATGACATACAACTTATGGATTTATGGGTTGGATATATTTTTGGAAATTTAAACACAGCAGCATTCACATATGTTTTTCACTGATTCTGTACATTTCATGTGAATTTTTGCAAGTCAAAGGGTCTCAAAAAGATTTTTCTAATGTAGCAACATTACAAATTTCAAGATCTCATCCCATATCACAAATTTGTTTCACTCTACAGGAACATATAAGTTCACAACGACACAAACGAGAGTCTCGAGAAAAGCTTCCACGTTAAAATTAAATAATAAAACATGCGTCAAAACACGCATGTTTTTATGTGGTGACTCCCACCAAGCTGTACACATAGAATGGAGGGAATCACACTTTCAAACCATAGTACTAATGTTACACCTTTGGGTTGTGCCCCACCCAAAACCCTATTCCTAGTTTGCATGATTTAGGAGTAGTCTTCAAAGCTTCCACAAGGACAAGACGATCATTACATGATTTTCCTACCTCCTGCATTTCATTTGTTTAACAGCATATACCGTTTTATAGCAGCATACAAGATCGAAAGATTATAGATGAAAGAAAAACGAAGAAATACCTTTGTTTCCTAGCTCAACTTACTCACATTCAGACGCTTCTTCTGAATCAGACAAGGGCAAGAGGGTGCATACCCCAAGCACGTGACCGTTTAGGCACACGTAATACTCAATGCAATCCTCATAAGCACCCATACTGCAGCTTGCACTTGCAGGTATCAACTTTGCTTGGAGCATGTTCCATAGCTTTGTCTTACAATATGGACACAGTTCTGTTGGATGTAATGGAGCTTCCCTTTTTATCAGCATCTTCCGAACTTTTGATGTAGCAAAAGACTTAAATATCCCCCGGAAAAACCCAATATCACCTTCTTCCCCTTGGTCAAGATGTTCACAGGGATCAGATACATACAAAACATCACTTTGGCATTGGGGTAATAGGAAGCTCTTTCCGGATGTCCTTGAGAACCGAGTCCGGTAAACAAAGTGTCCAGGTATGTGAATGTTATTGAACAAACCACCTTTTTCACATCCACAACAGTAAATAAGCAACTTTCCAAGAGCCCTCCAGTTCCCATCGATACTATGACTACCCCCGGAGTGTAAATCAAGCATCATCTTGGGAGCTCTAGTTTTACAAAATTCTTTCCAAAGAACCCTTTTAGCAAGATCATCAAACCATTTACATGAACAGGAAAGAGCTGCGATTGCTTTGGGATTCCAGTTCATATGCTGGAAAATTAGGAATATCACTTCTTCAGAAAGATGCCCTTTTGTGCACAAACAAGTAGTGGAGTGTATACATCGGTACTGCTTGCTAATTATCATTTGTCTAAGTCAAAAGTAGCACCAGATAAAAGATCCTCTCAGCAATCTGCGAAAAAGGAGGGTGTTGTTTATGAATTTCAAGAATGCTAAAGACCAGATAAGTGATGATCATAAATGGACTACAGTCCCAGCTGAAGTCTCTTATTAATTATATATACCAGAAGCATTAAATGCTAGAATAGCCATCCTTAACCCAAGAAATGACAAAATTATCAGTATCATGTGTTAAAGCCCATAGATAAACTAGTGGGTAATTCATCAAAGCTTACAACAAGGACACTAGCCCGAACTCTAAAGCAATAATACTTGATCCTATGATCATATGCATCCATACATACGCACCGAACCAACAAAAGGGTCATAAAAAGCAAGAAGAACAAAAGAATTGCACGAAATCCCACAAAACACTATCAGAGTATTCAACTTCTCTTCGTATAATGATCAAATTCAAAGTAGAATTTAGTGCAAAGCACTAAAACTCTAAAAGTAGACTTCGCCTTCTAAAATGAATATTATCAATCCTTCTTCGCGCAGCAATCAGATTCAGGATAGGACCTTTACATCTGCTACAGAAATTGGGTGTCCTGACTGCAAACATCTAGCAGTGTAGACAAGAAACAAAGGACAAAACTTGAACACTTCAAACACAATTCCATTATGTTGATGTTCCCCACAACTAGTGCAATCAATTTAGAGTTAAGGGTTTCCAATGAAAACTACAACCATCAAGAAATCTAACCAAAATTACAAATTTCACTATCCATAAGACAGGCTAACAAAAGTTACAACACATGTAATAGGATAAAGGAAGATCCAACACTTACTGCATGCACTAGAAAAATAAACTCCAGAGATTATGGGCCACTAGCAGATCAGAAGCTGGAAATAGCTGTAAATGAAATTGAATGAGGGAAAAAAATCAAAGAGGAATATTAAGATAACTTAAACTTAAGTCGGTGTTTCCTGAAATTTCAATGCAACCGTCAACAAAAGTCTACATCGACGGCAGGATGGGAAAAAATGAAGTACAATCGAAGAACTCTAATCAAAATCCACGCAGACCCACTTCCGAAAAGTTCACATTAACGGCGAGCAACTGAAAACAATCTTCAATCCACAGAACAAAGAATGTTAAAAGAAAAAAAGAAAAAATAATAATAATTTGATTGAGCTTTCAGCCTCAGATCGATTACCTGAAGGAGATCGTAAATAGACTTGAAACAAAGCCCAGATTTCTCACCTGAGCTCAGCTTAACTAACTACGAACAAATCTCAGAGAAAAATACTAGCTGCTTTAAAGGAGGGTGAGAGACCAATGAGATGGGAAAGCTTTGCTGAAAAAGGAAGGGACAGATTCCAGGGAATGCAAACAGGAGACAAATCAATCAGTATTGAAGCAAAATCGTGTATCACAATTGGCTAATTTCTCCAACCACTAAAATATAAATTTAAAAAATGAAGAAGAGCTAACTTGTAAGCCATTTGCACCAATCGGTAGTGGAGAATTTTTCTAGTGTTAGCACTGCACAAATTTTCTTGGGAAGAAGATAGAGTTACGTGTCAGTAAATAATGCAAGTTTTTTACGGAAAATTCTTCCCACCGTAGACACACGTGGATAAATCTGGATCATACAGTTTTAAATGAAATTCAAACTGTATGATCCAGATTCATTCACGTGTGCCTACGGTGCAAATGAAATAACTAAGGAAGAATTACTCATTTTCTACTACTAGTATTTCTTTTTTCCTTTGGCAAATACACATAACTAACATATTATAAGTCATTCTAACTTACACATATTAAGAAACTCAATAAATTATCTAATTTTGATAGTTTTGGACTAAAATTTTCATAGGCTAATTAGAATAATGTAAAGCTTTCGAATAAGGAATAAGGATAAAACAAAAAAAAAAAACATTAATTATTACATTGAAATGTGAGAATGAAGTATACTATGAGACATATGAAAAATGCTATAATAACTTATAATATGGGAGGAAGTTACCAATTTTTTAGGAGAAAAACAAATTTATTCGACTAAATCTGTAAAACGTCTTGGAAAGAACATGGTCATGAGCAGGCCGCCCCACCCTTAGCAAGCCAGCAAGGCATGCTTGCAAAATCTAATGCCAAGTGTGCAGCATATATATGCTTCATCATAGAAAAAAAAAAAAAAAAAAAAAAAAATTATAAAAGACCCAATGTTTCAAAAAAAAAAAGCACAATAAAAAGCCCAATAAAATGTTGACAAAAGTGCAGCATATGAGGATATTGATTGGGAAGAGTTGTATTATGAGATTCTGAACTTATTATACGTTTTACTTGAAAGATGTGGATGAACCTCTCGAAATTTTGAATTTTTGAAGACATGTCCTCAAGTTATGAAAACACACACAGTTGTTTACCGGATATTGTTGACTATTCCGGTATTACGATTCATCTCTCAGTGAACGGAGTTTTTCGGTTGAAAGCTAATAAAGACCCATCTTGAAGACGATGACTCAAGCTAACGCTTGAATGAGTTGGCCATAATATCGATTGAGCGGAAATCGGTTGATGAAATTGACGATTATACTTTGATTAGTGATTTACTTCTCCAAACGTCTTGAAGCGTTGTTGAATTGTTGAATACTTGAATTAATATTTAGTAATATGTATATATATATATATATATATATATATATATATATATATGTTTTAGGTATGAAAATGATGAAATGAATTTGAATAGTAGAAAAAAATCATTTTTCGGTCGAATTTTTTTTCGTGTTAATAGACCATATTTTTTTTCTCCGCCTAAGGCATCTCAAAACGTAGGACCGGCCCTGGTCATGAGGTGAGTGCCGCAACCGGTTACACCAGAATAATGCAGTTTATAATTATTTTTTTTGCTTTGGCAGGGTATCTTCATATAATTTTCTGAGACTAATCATTCGAGGTATTGTCGGACACCAAAGGTGAAGACTTCTTCCAACAAGGTTTGCTGCATCCACAAGATCGAGCTCGAACCCAATACCTCTTGCTTACGCGACCGTAGTCATTTCCACTCCAACCAACCTTTGTTGGTAATGCAGCTTATACCTTGTTAATAAATGTGTCGTTGTATTCCCTATACGCCTAACATAGGAAAAACAATAAGTAGAAAATGAACAATCTCCGCAATTCAATCTTTCGCAAGACAACCAAAAGCAGTAAGACCCTCCTCCTGTGTGTTAGGCGTTGCACACATAGCAGGCAATCTCTTTCCTCCGTAAGTCGTGTCATCCCTAACTACTCGATCACCTATGATCATAACTTGATAGCCCGCCCTTAATTCCAACAACTACCGTTATACACTATAACGCTCCGTTCCTGAACACCGAGTCTATATCAAAAGCCCCGCAAGACAACCAAAAGCAGTAAGATCCTCCTCATGTGTGTCAGGCATTGCACACATAGCAGGCAATTACTTTTCTCCGTAAGTCGTGTTATCCCTAACTGCTGACCTATGATCATAGCTCGATAACTCGCCCTTAGTTCCAACAACTCCCGTGATATACTGTAACGCCCCGTTCCCAACTCCGGTGATATACTGTAACTCCCAACAAGGTTTGTGTTAGGAAATCACTAGTTTAACGCAACGGAATTTAAAATTTTGATTTCCCTTTCCAAGGTCGTCTTCGAACACAATAAACACGTTAAGTAGTTGGCGGAATATACCTTGGCTGATCTATAAGATCGAAGTTTTGACCGTCAACGGAGAGTAGTACTGTGCGCAAGCCGTCCACGCATCCGGCCTCTATCGATTATCCACACGAACTCCTCGCCGGAATCCTCCTTGGATTGCTATCAGAAAAATCGGGCTGCTAGACCGGCATTTTTCTCCCCCTCTAACTCTTTATTGGAAGCTCTCTATTTTACTCAAGAACTATTAGCTCTTGGAATTGTGATGTACAAAAGAGCTAGCCAACCCCATTCTTAAATAGGAGAAGGTGGCGCCCCATTGTGCCCTAATCTGATTAGAAGAAACTTCCTAAAAGATAGATGAAAGAGAAAAATATTTTCCTAGGAAAATCACTTAGATTGGTTTATCTTTTTTATTATAATATCTTATATTAAATAAAATCTAAATATTGTCAATATCTTATATTGAATATATTTATCTTATTACCGTAAATCTATTTTTTCAAAATCAATTAATATCCAATATTAATATTATGGAAATCTTATTAATTAAAGTGCACAATCCAAGTGTATCTTATACACATGTGTTCTGCGCCCCATATACCAATATTGGCATCCGGAATATTTTTTAATTAAACAATATAATTAATATCTTGTATTTTATTTATTCATAATAAATAATTACCACCATATTAATTTACCACTATAACCTTTATAGTTTTGAGATAAACTTTCCTTATTTGGTCATCAACTATAACCACATTTTAATCCGACTCGATGTTCATATGTGTGTGACCCGATAGGCTTCCGAATATGTTGGCCATAGACACAAAGTGCAAATTACGAAAATGCCCTTCATACCTAACGATCACGGGATAGCGTCTAGCAACACACTCGTTACCTCCAATCATCGGAAGAGTCAAATTCAATGACTACTACATTTCATGTAAAAGCAGCTTACCGTGTAAATTACAATCCGTTGTAATAATATCCATAATGATCGTATCTCAAGTGTCAATATATTAACGATCGTATCTTATAATCTGGATATCATGCTCTCTCGAATAACACATTTACTCCCACTTTGCAAAGATTCTCGAGAGCTAGACATTCCTTATAAGAAGGCAATTTCGGATATTCAATCCCAATCACAGGACACGCGATTCCTGGACGACCAAACATGTATACTCCGCATACTTCAATATCACACTCAATCACTACCGCATGATCGCCCCGTGGATAAGGGAAATCTCAATAGTGTCAAAGCATGACAATCCACACCGTGATGTCATGAAGACTCTGGTCTTAAAGATAATTACACAACTTCCATATAGTGTGACACTTAATGTAAGTGGGTCGTCTAACGTCTTTATTTAAGTGATCGAGTTGAATTGTGAGTTTATATGGTTGTACCTAAATGGAGTAATGCCTTAAGTGTGTTGTTCACTTGGTTCATATCATTAAACTTTATAATACGCTATTTTTGGGGGTGTTACCATGTTACTATTAATATTGCTATGTATTGTTAGTAAAGGGTGTTATTGCACACATATGGTATCTTTATTTGTTTTTAATCTTTCCTTGCATTCCACTATTTGTTGTGGTTGGGTTTGGCCTAGGTGATTCGAGGCCGTTGATTCAAAATGGTGAGGCAATGTTGGTATTTTTTGTCTTTAGAAAATTTGAGGAGCCTAGATTCCCTATTGATGAGGCTTAAATGTTGCTATTTAATGCATTTTTTTACTGCTGTATACATCTTTCATGAAGTTGACTGTGGTGCGGGTTTGAAGGATAAAGGTGTTAGGAAATCTACGCGGGAACGCAGCGGAATTCAAAATTTATTTCCATTTAACCAAGATCGACTTCGTTTAAGCAATAAACAAATAAGCCAGTAGACGGTGGTTACATTGGTTGATCTAAAAGATCGATGCTTTGACCGTCTAAGGAGAGTAGCGATGCACGAAGCCACCCAAGCGTTCGGCTTCTACCGGTGATCCACACGAACAGCCCGCCGGAATCTCATCATGGATTGCTACTAGAAAAATCCAGTTGCTAGACCGAAATTTTCTCTCTCTCTCTCTCTAATCTCTCTCTAAAAAGCTCTCTATTTTTCACAAGAACTTTTAGCTCTTGGAACTGTGATGTACAAAAGAGCTAGCCAACCCCTTGCTTATATAGGGGATTGAGGCGCCACTTATGATTCCCAATCTGATTAAGATTAGCTTCCTAGTAGATTGAGAAGAAAGAAAACTTTTTCCTAATAAAATAAGGAAAATACTTTTGATTGATTTATCTCAATTAATATTCAATATCTTATATTAAATATATTTCCAGTATATATATTGATAAAGATATAAGATATTATCTTATTACCATAAATCTATTTTTCCGTAAATTAATATCCAAATATTAATATTATGGTAATCTTATTAATTAAATTGCATAATCCAAGTGTATCTTAACACACTATTATTGGAGCCACCTTTAGCCTAATATTGGCATCCAGAATATTCTTTAATTAATATAATGTTATGATTAATTAATTTGCAAAATACATGTGTATCATATACATATATATTTTAACATACACATACATTATGTGTATATTTAATTTATCAACATAATTAATATATCTTGTATTATATTCATTCATAATAAATAAATACCACAATATTAATTTACCACTATAACCATTATAGTATGAGATAAATTCTTTCCTTATTTGGTTATCAACTATAACCACATTTTAATCCGACTTGATGTACATATGTGTGTGACCCGATATGCTTCCGAATATGTTGGCCGTAGACGCAAAGTGCAAATTATGAAAATGCCCTTCATGCCTAACGACCACGAGATAGCATCTAACAACACACCGTGAACCCCAATCATCGGAAGAGTCAAATGCAATGACTACTACGTTTCATACGAAACAGTTACCGTGTAAATAGAATCCTATCGCTGTAATAATATCCATACGGTCGTTTGTCGAGTGTCAAACATCAATGGTCGTATCTTATAATCTGGATATCATGCTCTCTCGAAGTAACCCATTTACTTCCACATTTACTTCCACTTTGTAACGATTCACGAGAGTAAGACATTCCTTATAAGAAGGCCCTTTCGGATATTCACCCCTACTGATAGGGTACGTGATTTCCAGACGACCAAACATGTATACTCCGCATGCTTCAGTATCACACCCAATCACTACCGCATGATCACCCCGTGTCTAGGGGAAACCTCAATAGTGTCAAAGCATGACAATCCACACCGTGATGCCACATAGACTCCGGTCCTAAGGATAATTACACAACCGCCACATAGTGTGACACTTAACAGTGTAAGTGAGTCAGTCTAATGTATGCATTCTCTAATACACGTCCACGTACATTCCAAGTGTCTCCACACTTCGATAGACGAGATCTATTCCTGCCCTTAAAGACAGAAGACATCTAATACGTGCTAGCCTGTTTGTACTATTAATGCCCCGTTTAATAGTACATAAGCCTAGAGACATTTAAGTATCAAACTTATTAAAGTGATTAGAGATCTCATCAACCATAATCGCCTATCATGGTTTTTCTATCACAGTTTAATACTAAGGACGTTATCACATAACAATTCATAATTGGTTCTTTAAAAGAACAAATATATGACAACAGAAAAGTCATTTAATATATGTATAAACATAAAAAATAGTAGAAATTGTCCGACCTGGCCGGATCCGGTCCAACCCGATTGGGTTTAGGATACTATTTCAACAAAATGTCCATAGATGGTTAAACAGACTGCTTTGGTCTTCAACAAGATGAAGAATGTTTTAGTTCCTATGATTGGCTTTTTGATTATATCCAATATTAGTAGGCTTTTATTCTCTTGATTCACTAGAGTTGTATCTCCATAATTTTATGAAAGATTGTTTCATTATGATATCAAGTATCTTTTGATAGATTGTTTCATCACACGTATACAAGAAAAGTCAAATTCATCACATACCTAAGAGCCATATGTTGCGTTTACATACTACTAGTTCGTTGGTTCCAATAATGTCTTTTTTAGATCGACAAATACTATATGTTCATTATAACCATATTTTGCATTCTGGACACTATTAGTATTATATTTAAAATGTTTTAGATAAAACATTATGCTATTGAACATTGGACTACATCACATTCTTTCGCTAATGTGTTAGTATGTAAAACGCGATTAAATTGATTTTCAAAACTACGTCGAAAGGGTATCATATGAGATATAAAAAGAATTGAAAAATATGAATTTTGGTGAAAGAATTTTGATGAGCGATGTTACAAATCAAAAGTTACTGATGCGTTATAAGAGAAAAAAACTCCGATTAATGCAAATATTTTTGTTCGAACTTTCAAAAATTTTCGTCGGAAGAAGCCAAAATAAAGAGGAAAAAAATATGAATTTTGGTGAATTTTTTTTATGATCAGAGTTCTAAGTCAAAAGTTACTGTTGTTTAAAAAAACTGACCTGTTGTTAAAAAGAAAGAAGGAAGAGAGGGACGCAGATTGTAAATAAGTAACGAAACTGAGTGAGAGGAACAACGTGGAACGAGTCTATTTGTATAAGTAAGGGTATTTTTGTCCGTTTTTTTCCTTCCTTTTTACAACTTTTTTAAATAGTATGTCATATTTATTTATTTTGCTTTAAAAAGTGGATTTTAGACTATTCTTAAAATTAAAAAAAAAAAGGGTATGGACCTTTATAATAGTAAAAGTGTTATAAATACATTAAATATGTGGATATCCATTTTGTAACATTACAATTGTGTCTTTTGTGTTTATTACATTGTATGATAGCATAACATGTGTCCCTTCTAGATAATATCTTGGTGGCATAACATGTGGCATATTGATACTAGAATTTAGCCACCTATGTATCCTACCCCTCCTATATTGGCAGGGCCTGCCTATCTTAAAGCCATGCGAGGCCAGGTCTTAGCCGGTGTGTCGGATACCAACTGATGCAATGTTTATTTAAAGAGAAAAAAATTAAATGTAGATTTAATCTGATCCAACCTAATATAATATGTTAATTTTCTTTTTTGATAAATGCCCAATTTTTTTTTACTCTAATTAATAAAGGCCCCAATAAAAAAATTTACTTGACCCAAAAAAATAGATATATACAAACAATTTTTTTTTTGTTTTATGAATTTATCTATATTATTAATTTATTATATATATCTATATTATATATAAAAAAAAGCACACACAAAAATAAATAAAACAAACAAAAATAGATAAAGCTCATTTTTCACTCCTAAGTTAAATAATCCTCTTGATCCTGCGCCTGCGTTTCCCAAATTTCAATTTCCTGCCGCTTGAGCTGTTGATTTTTTTATTTTTTTATTTTTTTATTTTTTTTTGATTTTCTTTCCTTCTTTCAATTTCCCATTCATAAATGATAAATTCTATTCTCAAATTCTCAATTGAGAAGAATATGGTTAATGAAATTGACAATTCTACTACTTGATTAGTGATTTCATCTCTAAATGTGTTGCAAGAGCGATATTGAAATAGTAATATGTAAGTATGTTTTATGTATATGTATGAATTTGGTTTTGTTTAAAATATCTTTAGAAAAACAACTTTGTAGGTATGTTTGAGACTATCAATAATGTTAGAAAAATATGATAAAACAAACAAATTGAATGATCTCCAAGCGCGTATAAAACGTTTTTTAAAGAGATGTTTTAAGATCTCTCTCGATATTCAACGAAAGATCTACTTTAGAGATCTGATATGTTTGTACTGATGATGATTCTTCTAAAAAAACTTCATTATCTTTCACACCGAATCTTGATGTCTCTATATATGTATTAACGAAAAGATATTGTCCATCTTCACGAAAAGAACAAACCGGTTCGTCTTCAAAGGATGTGTCACAATGACCATGCACAACCAAAATCACGTGTTCCAATGAAAAATACCTTCTACGAAATCAAGTCGAACCCCATTTTTTTCGGCGACACTGTCGCACTCGACTCGATAATAAACAACATTTCAAAACAAAAATAAAAGCAGACTTTGTCAATAAAATATCTAACAAATAACTTGAATTTTGACTTACGGATGTTAAAAACGCGATAAGTGTGTTTTAAAAAAAAAACAACTTCAACTAAAAGCGCCTCGGGAGCAGTGCCTTAGCGAACGAATGCGAGGCGGCCCGTATATTGGTGACTCATGTGTGTATATATGGCTATAAAAGCCATGGATAGAAACTAGAAAGCAACTAAGTAAGAAGAAAAGGGGGCCAAGCTTTTATACATAGTAATGGAAGAATACTTGAGTATACCATTATATTTTCTTGTTCTATCATTTTATACCCATTTTATATAACACGTTATCAGCACGAGTATGTGTCAATTGAGTATTTTAAACCTCAACTTATCATTGCCGGAACTCGTCTTCTACCCCACCCTTATTTCTTCCACAGTCTACAACACGTGTGGAATCACTAGCCCAAATTGTTTTGAATTACTTCATACGGTGGCCATGGAGAAATCCTGATGAGGAATGAAATATACAAACTATTAAAACATTTGAGGGCCGTTTGGAATCATTAGTTCTGAAGATATATCCATGGTAGTTCCGGACATTGTTGGCTTCAAACAAGATAAGTGCCAACTCCTTCTCAAAGGATCAGTAATATACATTATTTGAACTTCCTAGATAATAAATTTATATTATGCATGATACTTATTAATTGTCTGAGCTTAGCTTTCATTTATGAATAATGAAAAAGAAAACCCCGTTGATTCATCAACCGAGTCGAGTTCGTTTTTGTTGTGAGAAATAAGAAATTAAGTTAAATGAAGTGTTCATATATATAAGAAGTATCTATGGGGAATAAAAAGATCCCGTAGCTGGTTTTGGATGCCACCGAAAAGAGTATGAATTTGACATTCTTTAGATCAAAATACTAGTTCATATTTAACAGGTTGTCATATGCTGTGTGTTGTACTTGTATCTAAATGAAAAAAAGAAAAAAAAAAAATCCGGTCCAAGGAATTCAATGACTACAAACTCATTATGTGAAATGAATAATATTTGAAATCCTTCTTATGTTATTTAATGCTATATCAATGGAAAAGAAATGGAAAGAGAAAAACAAAAATCTTACAACTTGCCTCATGGTCGGCCTCGTGGAAAGTAAGTCTACTATGCACGCAACTGCTAAATGTAAAACTTCAACCAAATCATCATGTGGCACTGCTTCCCATAGTCCTGCGGTGAAGAACTCTTTTACACACCCTTGCCTACAGTACATGGAATATTTATTATTGTTATTGGCCGACGGAGGAATAATTTACGATGGTGATCGTCTTATCTTATTTTTATGGATACATATCAGATTTTGCATCTAAGGTAACTTATGGAGGTAAAAATTTATTTTATTCAATTCGTTTATTGTGAATTTGTGATCAATATAATTATGCAGTGATATTATTTTATATTGAAATATACCAATTATGTGGTGATAAAATAATTGATGAGGACATGCTGAAAAAAAAAACGTTTTCCACATGTAATATCTTGAACATGACTAAATGTATAATTAAGATGTGTTGATTGACACACGTCCATTCCTAGAAGTGAATGTGACCGAATGAAATATTTGAGATGTATCGGATTATACATGTCAATTCCTAGAAGTGGATGTGACTAAATTCAAAATTTATGATGTATCCGTTCCTGGAAGTGAACGTGAAAAAGTAAATATTCTAGATGTATTGAGACACACAAGTCAGTTCCTCGAAGTGAACGTGACAGAATCTAGATATTGTATACCGATATTTAACGATGTATTGAATCACGTCAGTTAGTTCTCTGAAGTGAACGTGACAAATGTTAGACTGTGATTTTAAAAACATCACAATAAATCTCACCAGAAGTGAGTTGATGATGCTATTGTGAAAATGATACATCGGTATACAAACCAATATACATAAAGGATTATTTGTTTTGTAGACAAATTGGATCAAAAGATCGAACCACCTGAAGATGGTCGTTTCTACTAATAATGTGTATATGTACATATAGATGGACTTGGAGCTCATCAAAAGTACTTGGATGCTTATAGAAGTGAATCTGAAATTCACAAAAATAAATATGGACTCGGAGTCCGTATAAAAGGGAATGTTGTATCCAATGAATGGCCTGAAGTCTACAAAATAAGAAAATCCAGTAAGTCCATTGTGACACTTCTTTAATCCGTGCAAAAGAAAGTTATTCATTGCGATAATATGCTCATGTAGTAGCAATATTGAAGGAAGTGGTTTAAATTCAACAAAATGATTATCAAAGAATAATCATGAAATTACTCGAATGAGAAGAATTGTCCACCAGAAGTGGAACAAAATGAAATTAAATTATAGATGAATAATGAAAATCGATTTTCATATTGTGGTATTGAAAGACCACCGATCGTGTACTTGGCGTACGACGAATTGATTTTCTGGATGTGGCATTAAAATGCCATTGGTCGCGTACTTGTCGTATGTCGAATATCTGGTTGAGAAAAATGAAGCTTCAAAATTATAGTAAAGACAATGTCATGACACAAATACTATATGTTACGGTCATCCTGAAGATGATCCGGATATGATAAAATTTGTTTATCATTTTTCAAAGTCTCAAAGATTGTAAATTGTGCGGATATCCCCTGATGCGGATATTAAATTGAGATATCGGAAGAATTTAAAAAGATGTGAGTCTCTCGAAGAGATAATATACTTCTTCCCGATTGAGTAAATATCTCGGAATGTTTGTTGATGCTCATATAAATGGATACACATTGAAATGTAGTATTCCACATAGGGATATCACATTGAAATGCTGAATCCCACAAAGGGTTATTGCAAACTTAAGTAGATATGACTTGAGATGAAATGTTTTCCCGAGATTAGGGGGAGGAAAGTAAACTTGGAGTTTATAAATCTCGTGGAAAAACATTATATTAACGCACATTTAACCACCGGATGCATTTAATTACTCTTGAAGAGTGAGAAGCTGCAAATGCCCTGGTTGGAATAAATGTCGCATAAATGTTTATCCTAGAGGGATAATGTTTGTCCTAGGAGGGAAAGTCCAAGAAGAACAGAATATGATACGTATCAAATTAATGAAAATAACGCTGTAAGTGTCTAAAGACCAATTGGCTCGATAATGAAAATTCCTCAGAAGAGGTTATGAATATATGATTTATGAGAAATCCGGAAGAGTAAGCATATACTCGAGCAGAAAAATATATTGTCTAAAAAGCTCCAGAAGAGCAATGACGTACTCTAGATGAGTAACAAAATCATAAACGCTTGAGGTCAATGCTAGAAAATGTCAACAAAGTGTTGATAATTAATATATGTGGAACAAAGAATATGCAGGTGTCATACATACATGAGGTGAAAAAAAATGAACCTGATGTTCACTCCCTCGTATTATTTTCTTACGACCCCCGAAGAAAATGTAATGATTCTTGGAGAATCAGAAACTGCATATTGTTATATTGTTCAACGTTTGAAGCATGAGAAACATATTAGTTCCAACAAATAAAAATCTCATAGTGTTGAGATAATGAATTAATGTTATCATTGTTTGAATTAATGAGATATGATAACAAATGCAACACTTGGTGCCGGCGTTGCATTGTCTCAGAACTCCACCACGAACCCCTTGCTTCACAGGGCTTTGGATTATTTGACTAACGTCAATCGGAATCGGTTCTCCCCCATGTGGGGCTCACTTTCATTCGCTGATACCTCAGGTCCGGTTACTGAATCGAAAACCGGAATGTCGTTCCCGTCAGTTTTACATGATTCTCAACGGCTTCTTGGTATTGGATTGCGGAAGAAAGCTGTGTTGGGGTTGAAGACATCGATGTTTACGCTTTTGGTATTTCCTCTTTTTTCTAATTATGCTTCTGTACATGAATCAGTGATTTTTTAATAACTACTATTTTTTTTTTATTCTCATTTTCCTCCTTGCTAAAAAAAACAGCCCTCACAATTTGTATGCCGCTAAAAAATAGTGGAAAAAAATCCTTTGCTTATTTCATCAATATGGTTCTCATCAATATGTTATTTTGTTGAGAACAAAAATAGACTAGTGTGTTATTTTGTGGGTATGTTACTGTGTTACTTTGTTGGTGTGTTACTTTGTTGAGAATAAAAATAGACTAGTGTGTTACTTTGTTGTTGTGTTACTTGGTTTGTGTGTTACTTGGTTGGTGTGTTGCTTTGTTGGTGTGTTACTTTGTTGAGAATAAAAATAAACTAGTGTGTTACTTTGTTGGTGTGTAAAATAAATAAACATTGTCTCAGGTCATGCATGTTGTTCTCTACTTTTACCAAATGGCATTAAAAAAACAAAACTGGGTTAAGTGTAGATAAATTAATTATGTATGAAGAATTTATCTACTGAGTTTTATCAGAATGAAAACTGTTATATGTTTATTAAATGCTTTCGACAATAATGTAAATGATACGCAGAAGCCAACTGGCTGATCCTATCATCCTATTGTCTGCACTATAATATATGCACGTTCGACTACTCGTTTTTTTTTTTTTGGTGGGGGTAATGATGCCTCGTTTTCTTCTTTCCGTGGAGTTGTGGTGTGTTACAATCCCCCTTATTTAAATCACAATATCATGCAAATCAAAAGCTATCTTATAGTATTACTTGTGAACGTGAGCCGTGCAAGGCACGGCGGGCCCAACATAAATCGCTATCAACGACAACATCAAAGAATAGATCTCCAACGTGAAATAAATCGCGTAATCTTAAACCGTAATAATTCAGCCGACAAGATAAATAGAAAGAACCAAACATATCACATTCTCTGCAAGCTACCGAAAGTCCGGTTTTTTTTACCAAGGGGAAAAAAGAAACAGCGGTAAGAAAATGGGAAAAAAATGAATCGAGAACTTACACATTTGATAAATAAAAAAATTCACGGTTTTTTTTAATTGTTGTGTCGAAATCGAATCAAAATCGAAAATGTTCGGTTGATTGAAATCTAAAACTGATCCGCAATGTCTGTTGGAGGTAATAAAAATAAACCGTATCGAAATATACACTTTGTTGTGTATATTCAATTGTTGTGTCGAGATCGAAGCGAGAAATCAAAATTTTCCGGATCATTAAAATTTAAAACTGAATCCGCACTGTCTATTGGAGACACTAAAAATGAATCGTATCGAAATATATACTTTGGTTCGATTTACGTAACGTAGAGTCGAATTAAAAATTTTGGTTTATATATAACGCTACAGAAAATTCCTAGGTTATTATCGAAGGAAAACCGAATAAATGATGTTTTAAAAAAATATTTGATAAAAAAAACACTGGCTTTTATTCAATTGTTTCTATCGAATCGAATCGAAATCGAAAATTTTCAGTTGATTGAAATTTAAAAATGAATTAATGATTTATGCATTATTAGATGACTAAAATGAAATCAAGTATCGAAATATAAAATTTGTAGTGTATATTTAATTGTTGTGTCGAAATAGAATCGATAAATCAAAAAAATTCGGTGGTTTGAAATTTAAAATCGAATCATGATTTATCATCGGAGAGTCTTAAAATGAATCGTATCAAAATATACACTTTGTTGTGTATATTCAATTGTTAATGTCGAATCGAATCGAAATCGAAAATTTCCGGTTGATTGAAATGTAAAAGCGAATCCGCGTTATTGTCTGGCGCACTAAAATGAACCGTATCAAAATATACACTTTTGTTCGATTGATGTAACGGAGGGTCGGGAAAAAAATCGGTTTATATATAACGACATAACCGATATCCTGGTTTTTACCGAAGGGAAAAAATGACCAGTATCGAAATATACACTTTGTTGTGTATATTCAATTGTTAATGTTAAAATCGAATTGAAAGCAAAATTTTTGGTTGATTGAAATAAAAGCGAATCAATCAATCATCTGATTGGATGTCAAAAAAATGAACCACTTTGGTTCGAATTATGTAACGGAGAGTCGGAAAAAAATGGTTTATATATAACGAGATAACCAAAATCCCTGCAGTTTACCGAAGGAAAGAAAAATTGAATCAGATCTAAATATACACTTTGTTGTGTATATTCAATTGTTAATGTCGAAATCGAAAATTTCCGGTTGATTGAAATGTAAAAGCTGAGCCGCATTGTTTGTTGGAAGCACTAAAATGAATCAGATCAAAATATACACTTTTGTTCGCTTTATGTAAAGGAGAGTCGAGAAAAAAAAAAAAAAACCGGTTTATATATAACGAGATAACCGATATCCCGTTTTTACCGGCGGGAAAAAGAAAATTAACCGTATCGAAATATACACTTTGTTGTGTCAAAAACGAATCGAGAATTCAAAAAATTTTGTTGATTGAAATGTAAAAGCGAATCATGACTGCTGCATGGGATGCTTCAAAAAATGAACCACTTTGGTTCGATTTATATAACGAAAGAGTCGGAAAAAAAAAATCGGTTTATATATAACGAGATAACCGAAATCGC
This sequence comes from Gentiana macrophylla, assembly GCA_026214975.1. Lineage (NCBI taxonomy): Eukaryota > Viridiplantae > Streptophyta > Magnoliopsida > Gentianales > Gentianaceae > Gentiana > Gentiana macrophylla. The sequence goes on along the minus strand of CM047808.1, from coordinate 118,486,154 downwards.
TTGGTTTTTACCGAAGGAAAGAAAAATGAACAAATATCGAAATATACACTTTGTTGTCTGCGAAATCGAAAATTTTCGGTTGATTGAAATGTAAAATCGAATCCATGCATTACTGCATGTTGGAGGCACTAAAATGAACAAATATCGAAATATACACTTTGGTTCGATATGTAACGGAGAAGTCGAAAAAAGAATCGGTTTATATATATAACGAGATAACATAAATCACGGTTTTTACCAAGGAAAAGAAAGAAAAGGAAAGAAAAAAAAACTGCTGAAAAAAATGGTAAAAAAAAGCATTATCGAAATATACACTTTGTGTGTGTAAATCGAATCGAGAATTCAAAAAATTTGGTTGATTCAAATGTAAAATCGAATCCATGACTGTCTGTTGGATCTGAAAAATGAACCACTTTGGTTCGATTCATATAACGGAGAGTCGGAAAAAAAAAAATCGGTTTATATATAACGAGATAACCGAAATCTGCGTTTTTACGAAGGGGAAAAACGAACCAGTATCGAAATATCATTTTGTTGTGTATATTCAATTGTTGTCTTGAAATAATCGAAATCGAAAATTTTCGATTGATTGTAATGTAAAACCGAATCAAAGATCGTTTATCATTGGAAGTACTAAAAATGACCAATATCGAAATATACACTTTGGTTCGATTTATGTAACGGAGAAAAAAAAATCGACTTATATATATAACAAGATAAAATCAAATCACTTTTTAAATTAAAAAAAAATCTTTGCAAAAAAAAAAAAAAAAATTATGTACGCGTCGCCCCATTGCACGCCACGCTGGCCAATACTATGAGCAAAGTCACTTGGCACTTAATAGATATAAGATACACATATCTTTTTTTTTATGATAAAAATTATAAACCTATCTTAGGTTTTTTTTTTTACCCAAATGACGAAATCATTTATTACTACATCCAATTTAAAAATAAAAAAAAACACCTGAAGGAAATAAATACTACTAGTCTACTAGTACAGTAGTACATAAAAAAGAAAAAAAAAAAAAAAAAAAAACATACAACAAAAATCGATTGATATTACGGCCGCGTCGTCAACAATACTACAGTTGGAGGCTACCATCAAAATAAACAACTATATACATCTAGACTTGGCCAACTCAAACCGGGACTGCCGGTTGGAACCGGAACCGCCGGTTAGTCGGTTGGGTGCTGGTTTGTGATTTTTGGAACCGAAATCGGACCGAAACCGCCGGTTGGAACCGGCCTCGCCGGAACCGGAACCTGAACCGGAACCGGCTATTTATGCAACGGCTATTTTTTTTCCCTCCGAAACACCTAAAAAAAATTCCTATAAATACTACCCCATTCCTACACCAATCTCACACAAATCTCTCTCAATCTTCTACTCATTTCTTACATCTTCTACTCATTTTTTGATTATCAAGTTTGTTTAGTTGTTAAAAGCAACAATCAAATTTACTTTACGATCTACCGAATTTTTGAAGTTGTTACGATTTAATCGTTCTTGAATTCGATTTTAGTTATAAGTAAATTTGGTTTTGTATTATATTCAACTAATTTTTTGCAAGTGTAAAAAAAATTTTAAATTTTATAATCAAATTTACTTTACTAGACCGAAATTTGAAAAAATAGCACAATTTTTTAAAATAACATTATTTACAACTAAATAAAATAACACAATATTAATATTATTTTTAAAACCAAATAAAAATCTATTTAAAAAATATATATATTACATTCGCTTTAATAATTATAGTGAAAAAAATATTAATTTGTTATTTTAGTGAAAATAATAATAAGTATTATATAAAAATGAAAAAGAAAAAAAATTTATGTAATTTTAAAACCGTGGCCAGAACCGTGATCTGAACCGGAAGGAAACCGGGTAAACAATGGAACCGGCACAAACTGGAAATCGCCGGTTTTGAACAGTAAACCACCGGTTTTTCAAACCGACGGTTCGTCAAACCGACACTGTTTGAAACCGCCGGTTCCGATTCCGGTCCGGTCCGGTTCGTTCATTTGGCCAGGTCGTACATCTTGAATTAGAACCTTCAAACCTAAGTTTAATATTAGGATCGAATTATACCTAAGTTATCTGGGAGGAAACTGTATATGCTATCGGAGAATGGCGACTCAAAAGCCACAGAGGTCACCGCAGGAAATCGAGGATATCATTCTTCGGAAAATTTTCCTAGTTACTTTGATTGGTTCGACAGAGAACGATTCCCGAACGGTTTACTTAGAGATGACGGCAGCTGAGATACTCAGCGAAGGTAAGGATTTGAGGTTATCTAGGGATTTGATGGAGCGGGTTCTGATCGATCGCCTTACTGGTAATTTCGATTCTGCTGAACCCCCTTTTCAATACTTGGTCAATAGCTATCGCCGAGCGTACGATGAGGGGAAGAAGATTGCATCGATGAAAGACAAAAACTTGAGGACGGATATGGAATCGTTGGTTAAACAAGCTAAAAAGTTAGCTACTTCTTACTGTAGGATACATTTGGGAAACGCTGGTATGTTTCCTGATTGGGACACCAATAAGTCGAATGTATCCCCTTTGTTGCCCTTGATTTTTTCAGAGGTTTCGAGTTCAGTGGATGGGTTTGGAGGAAGTGGGAGCAGCAGCAGCAGTGGAGGATTGTCGTCCCCACCTGGGTTTTTAGATGAGTTGTTTAGGGATGGGGATTATGAAAGTATGGAAGCTATTTTGAAGCAGTTGTACGAAGATTTGAGGGGCAGTGTGGTTAGTGTGTCTGCTTTAGGGAATTTTCAGCAGCCTTTGAGGGCTCTTTTGTTGTTGATCAAGTATCCAGTAGGCGCAAAGGCATTGGTGAATCATCCTTGGTGGATACCAGACAGGAAGTATCTGAATGGGCGTGTTATGGAGATGACCAGCATTTTGGGTTCTTTCTTCCATGTTAGTGCATTACCTGATCATGTTATTTTCAAGAGTTCACCTAATGTTGGGTAAGTTCACTTTAATGTGCATTTATTTGTAGTAGTAGTTGGTGTTTAGCTAATTTTTTTTAGGAAGACAGATATATTGCCTAAAATTGTTCTTTGCCTCCTTACAGATGTTGGGAGTAACTAACATATTTGAAGCTGGTTTGATATATCTTTTTTCTTCAATTCATCGATTTTGTACATGTAGGCTTTGTGGCTGGAAGATCAATTCTATTGAGTTTCATAGATTAAGATATTGTCCCATAAAATGATTTATTTGCTTCAATGGATGTGCCTTTTCAGTTCTCGTGTTCTTGACCCTTTTATAATCAATTCAAATGGCATATTTCTTTGTCTTTTATATGGTCCTGTGAGACTTCTTTGGGTTCTCTATTTTTTTTTTTTGTTTCTTTCGTGTCAAGTGACTGTATCCAACACTCTCTGGCACACTTACTTGGTAGCTTGTGTAAAGTACTTATCTGATCGAAAAGCTTGTTTATGAAGGCTTGAGATGCTTAAGGTCTCCTGCTTTTCACTAGTTTGCTAGGCAGGTATGAGGGAACTGACCTAGTGCCATCTAGTGTTCCATTAAACAAGTCTCTTGCTTTCATTACACCTTCTTTCTTTGTGGTACAGCCTGTCTTAGAGAAAAGTAAATAACGTGCATTAGATTCATTGCTAGCGTGATTAAATCCCTTGCACTTATCTGCTCCCTCTTGGTTTTGGATTTGTGCATGTACTTTTGCACTCAAACTAGGAGTTGAATTGTTTCTTAAGGCTCTGAAGGAGTATACCATTGTTTTGAACCATTACCGTTTGTTTCTTCTTGATTTGAAAGCCCTAGTTATTTGAGTTGGATATTGTCCATCGTTGCTGTCATTTATTTGATATTCTTATGCAATTGGAAATTTTTGAATGCTTATGGTGAAGTCTGATACAACCTTTTTATGTTTGAAATTACTTACTGTCTACAATGACCTTTCAAACTCAACGGATAGAAAGTAATTGCACTTACCAGATTGTTCTGTGTTGAATTATCAGGGAACAGTGCTTCTCTGAATCCGCTACACGCCGACCAGCTGATCTTTTGTCTTCATTCTCCACTGTCAAATCTGTCATGAACAATCTTTATGATGGGTTGGCAGAAGTTCTAATGTGTCTCCTGAAAAATACGTCCACACGTGAAAATGTTCTGGAGTATCTTGCTGAGGTGATCAATAAGAATGCATCCAGGGGTCGTATTCAGGTGAGTAAACTTGCAGCATCCTAAGTATCTGGAGATTCTTGTATGCGTCTTTTGTAATGCTTGTGGACAATACAAGAGGTGCAACATTTAATGATTGAAACACTTAATTGCAGGTAGACCCGTTATCAAGTGCTAGTTCTGGAATGTTTGTGAATCTCAGTGCTGTTATGCTTCGGCTCTGTGAACCATTTTTGGATGCCAATTTGACAAAAAGGGACAAGATTGATCCCAAGTATGTCGCAAACAATGGGCATCTAGACTTAAGGTTGGAACTGAATTTGAAGCACCCAAAAAATAACCGCCTTTCTTTCTCGCAGACATCATTTAATGTTTTTTTTTTGTTTCTCGGTGTGTACCTGCTGTAGCAGAGATTTGACGGCTCTTCATGCATCGTCTGAAGAAGTATCTGAATGGGTAAGTAGGATTTGCAATGGTGGAGTTGATGCCAATGCGAAGAATAACTATGGAGGAAATCAGATGCTTCATTCCCAAGCTACTAGTTCTGGCAATAAAGGTGGTGGGGCAGCCCTTCACTCGTTTGGAGAACCAATGTTAAGTTGTTCGGAGAAAGTTAAATATCCATTCATTTGTGAATGCTTCTTTATGACCGCAAGAGTGCTGAACTTGGGCCTATTGAAGGCATTTTCAGATTTCAAGCATCTTGTTCAGGTAATGCAGCTATGTTTGTGCATTTTCGTTTGGAAAATGCGCTATGCATTTGGTGCTTTATTCCTGTTTTTTACTGTATTATTTTCATCTTATAAGAACTTTTTCCCCACCTAACTGAGTAGCTTTCAACAGCTACTTAAGTAATCCGACTGAATAAATCCATGACAATATAGTTTCCCAATCAGAAAAGCTTACTCTGATCTCTAGGGAAAATGGAGAAATTGATGCTAAATGGATTTGGAAAAGGGCAAGAGGAAAGGGAAAAAAGGGGTGATCATGAGACATAATCAAGCCGGTTGATAATGGCATTGTGATTCTTTTCTTGTGGTAAATGATAAGTGAGATATCAGCATAATCTTCTTAGACTGTTGGTTCGTCTTCCATAATCACAAGTAGCACCCTCTTCTTTGGACCAAGTCCCAGGACATCCACTTGAGTCATGATGGAGCAGAGGTGAAGAGTAAAGGGAAGAGATGATCTTGGGGGAGGAGAAGTTATGGGAAATAAACATGGGTAGATTTTCAACGGTTTTCTTGAATATTATGTATCTATTTATTCGTTTCTCTTGCACAAACCTGATTTACAAAATACTAAGGCGGAATAATTTTTTCAATCAATAAACTTTGTGGGCCTCAAGACTTATGCTAAGAGTCTGTTTCTTCTTTACTGTTACATTCACCAATTCTCAGGTACTGTATGATGTGTGTTTTTTCAGGATATTTCAAGATCTGAGGATACCCTAGCTACTTTGAAAGCAATGCAAGCACAAGCACCTACTCCACAATTGCAGCAGGATATAGCTAAAGTTGAGAAAGACATTGAGTTGCATTCCCAGGAAAGATTATGCTATGAGGCTCAAATTATAAGGGTGCGCACCATCATACATTGTTTTTTTCCCTGCAATTTAATAGACTCATGTTTACCACTTATATCTAATGTTGTATTGTATGTGATTATGGTTAGGATGGCGGTTTTATTCAGCGTGCATTGTCTTTCTACCGCCTAATGGTGGTCTGGTTGGTTGGCCTTGTTGGTGGTTTTAAAATCCCTCTGCCATCATCACTTCCAATGGAATTTGCAGCTATGCCTGAACACTTTGTGGAAGATACCATGGAAATACTTATATTTGCTGCTCGAATTCCTAGAGCTTTAGATGGTGTATATCTGGTAAACAATAGTTTATTTCCTGAATCATGATTTTTTTTCAGGCAGTTTAATTGCAACATAATCAGTGTGAACACATTTCTGACAGGATGACTTCATGAATTTCATCATCATGTTCATGGCAAGTCCAGAGTACATAAAGAACCCTTATCTAAGAGCTAAAATGGTTGAAGTACTAAACTGTTGGATGCCTCGTAGAAGGTGATTTATTTTGAGCTCCATATTTTTTTTGAATTGATTGCTTAGCATTTAATTAACATGTTCCTTGTTAGAAGTGTCGAAGACGCTAACTTCATGTACACTGCAGCGGCTCATCTACAACAAGCACTTTGTTTGAAGGGCACCAACTCTCTCTTGAGTACCTTGTGAAGAATCTTCTCAAAGTTTATGTTGACATTGAATTCACCGGTTCTCACACTCAGGTGATTGCTTCAAACCGGTTCTCAAAGTTGTATGAAATAGTAGGAAATTTGGACTGATAGTTGTTCTTATGATCAGAATTATATTATTTAATCAAACACTGTACAATCATCCACATTTATATTAAATACTTGACCACAAGATCTCTTATTATGCATATCAAAATTACAGTTAACAGCCACTAAACAACTACTTTCCACCTTAGCTGCACAGATGGAGGTGGAGGAAGTTTAAATGTGGGAGTATTCAGCTAATGGTTTCTGTTCTTGGTTTATTTTGCTGTGCATGCAGTTCTATGACAAGTTCAATATTCGCCATAATATTGCGGAGCTTCTAGAATATTTATGGCAGGTTCCTACTCATCGCAATATGTGGAGACAGGTAGGATGTATCTCATGACCTACTTATTCAAAAACTTCAACTAATGCATTAAACAGACACATAATGAGGCGTAGCATGCATTTCATTATTCCAACTTTGGTTTTGTTGTTACAGATTGCCAAGGAGGAGGAGAAGGGAGTGTATTTGAACTTCTTGAACTTTTTGATCAATGATAGTATTTATCTGCTAGATGAAAGTCTCAACAAAATCCTTGAACTTAAAGAGTTGGAACGCGAGATGTCTAATACTGCTGAATGGGAACGAAGACCAGCTCAAGAAAGACAAGAAAGGACTAGACAATTCCACTCTCAAGAAAATGTTGGTGTCCAATTTTAATATTTCTTTTTTTCGATTTCGTAAGTGGCCTATGAAAACTGAATGATGAATTCTTTCATAATAGATAATTCGAATTGATATGAAGCTGGCTAATGAAGATGTGAGCCTGTTGGCATTCACTTCAGAGCAGATTACGGCTCCTCTCTTGCTTCCTGAGATGGTGATTATCTTCTACCGTGACATTGTTCTTTCTTGGATATTTTTGAGCATCGAAATTCATAAATTTTTGGTGGTGTTCTTCCAGGTGGAAAGAGTTGCCAGTATGCTCAATTACTTTCTGTTACAACTAGTAGGCCCCCAAAGAAAATCCCTTACTTTGAAAGATCCTGAAAAGTACGAGTTCCGTCCAAAAGAGTTGCTGAAACAGGTATGCTAGTGAATCCCACTTGTAAAGATTTGTTATTTATATTGAAACAAGAACAGCCAGCTAATCTAGAACGATCCTGACGGTATTCTTGGTTGTTCTGAAGATTGTGAAAATATATGTCCACTTGTCAAGAGGTGATAAAGAAAATATTTTCCCAGCTGCCATCACAAAAGATGGTAGATCCTACAAGGACGAGGTATTTAACGATTATATTCCCAAAACGAATCTGTTTGTCTTTTGCTGTCTGTGTACTTATATATTTATATATTTTCTCTTATGTTTTTGTTACAGCTATTCACTGCAGCAGTAGATGTTCTAAAGAGAATAGGTGAAGATGGTAGAATCATACAAGAGTTCATTGACCTCGGTGCAAAAGCCAAGATGGCTGCTTCAGACGCCATGGATGTTGAAGCTGCTCTCGGAGATATCCCTGATGAATTCCTGGACCCCATTCAAGTAAAATTTCTTTTGGAAATTGCAATATTCTTTGCATGATTTCACAGATATTCTGCGTTTATTGCATTTCTCTTACTGTGGTTTGATTCAATGGTTGCAATTGCTGCAGTACACATTAATGAAGGATCCTGTCATTTTACCATCATCAAGAATAACAGTTGACCGGGCAGTGATACAGAGACATCTCTTGAGTGACGGCGTATGCCTTCATCGCGCTTTATGTTTGACATTGTCTTCTTTGTTCCCTTGTTATTTGATACTAGGTGTCAAAAAAATCATGCAGATTAATCGTGAAAAAAAATGGTTTATATTTTGCAGACGGACCCATTTAATCGTTCACATCTGTCTGCGGATATGTTGATTCGGATACAGAACTAAAGGCGAGGATCAAGCGTTCATTCGAGCCCATGAAGTAGTAAAACCCCATCATGGAGGAGATGAATTGAGCCCCAAGACAAGAATAAGGACAAGTGATACAACTTCCTTGATTGAATAGGAAGGAGGGAGGGAAAATTTCATATTATTACTTTTGGAATTTTCTGTGATGTAAATTAATTAATTTTAATTTGGGTATAATTATTCAGTTCCTACAGTCAATTCCTCTTGTGGAAGAAGATAAGATGAAACAAACTAACGTTGGGGATATAAAGTAATGGGAAATCTTTTATTTATTGACTTTGGATTTTGATGTTGTATGGGAAATCAAGCATATTATTACACTTTGATAAAATAAGGAGAACCAAGGAGTCATAAGCTTGAATAGTTGACACAAATAAACAATCTTATTTCCATAAATGTAGTGACGAAATATATTATTACTTCAAAAAAAATAAAGAGTTTACATATTAGCGTATATCAATTTTGAAGAAGAAATATAGACCAATTACAATTCCATGTTAATGGTCAACTTCATTACTATTGTTATTACATAGACATAAATTGTTGTTTAACTGATATCATCAAATGGTTCTATGGTGTAGTGGTTAGCACTCTGGACTTTGAATCCAGCGACCTGGGTTCGACTCCCGGTAGGACCTTTTTTCCCCCTCCTTTTTTTTTATCTCTCAATTTTCCTTTCTGTTGACCACTACTTCTTTAATCCGATATTTTGCAAATATAGCAAGACATTCTGCAATTTTAACATCATTACCCTCTAGACGCAAGGAAAAGCTTCGCTAAAGCATACCATTTGAAACCCGGACTAGACCACCCATTGCATCAATGTCATATTATACATAAAGTGATGTTAGTATTCTTATATGATTGATCATAATATATTTCAAATCTAACAACATAATTCACATCAGGATAAAAAAATATATATCAAAATGGTCAAAGACAGGCCTGAAAAAACATTCATTGTATCAATCCAAACCGAACAAATTTCCTTTACAAATCCAATAGTATACGTAACAATTACATCAATTAGAAAAAAAAAACCGTAAAAGTATCAAACAATTAGCCAAGACGTTGAACAATTTGAATGTTTGTTTCCTCTATCAAACACGGGAACCAACTCTTAAGAACCGGGACGAAACAAGAACAATACCGGATTGAGTAGGTATACTCTGTTCATTTCTGAAGAAATTTTCTGGATCAACAACTGTTTTAATTTTCACCAATCTATCATAATTCCCTTCGAAATATTTAGGACCGTAAACTTTCCCATCTTCAAAACTATTCTTTCCGTTGTCCGTGGTGCCAACATCAAGATCTCTGTAATTCAAAAAAGCTTGTCTTGGATTTTTGGTCACAAATGGCGCCATGAAACTGTATAATTCTCTTGCTTGCCCAATATATTCCGTCTCCAAAGCTTGATCTTGAGTCCCAATTAAGAGAATATTGAATCTTGTACAAAATTCACCGCTCTATGTGGAAATGGTGTTCTTTGTTTTGATATCTGGCTCATATGTCCACCATATGAATTGAATACAAACCCTACTTTTCCAAGTTGAGCTAGTTTGTTGAAAATTGAGTTCATGAGCCCGTCTTTTGAAAATGGGGTATCAACATAATCCGATTTTCTTTTCAAGAATTTGACTGAATCTGAGTCCTGTTGAGGAGTCTCGAATGATGCGTTTTGATCGAAATTCGACCACCAAAGAACTGATTTTATCCAACTCATTTCCAAACAATCTGTTTCGATAATCCCAGTTCGGGAATTGAATTCATTGTAGACATTAATGTATGGGGAATTGAAAATATATACCTTTGGGTAAAAATAATTTTTTTATCATCTCTATTTTTAAGTCTTACAAGCATAACCTCATTAGGGCGGGTAATTTGGCATTCGGGGCGTGTAATAATGTCATGAGGCGGGTTATTTTTCATTGAAGTCGGACTAAAATAACACGTCCTCAATAAAATTTCTCATCCGTCGTCTTTAAAAAAAAACCCATCCTGGATTTTTTTTATCTTTTTTTTTTTGAGCAATTGCCACCATACTTTGCTTCACAACTCTGTTCCTCCTCTTTTCTCTTTGTCCCTCCACTGACCGTGCAGCTCTGTTAGCTCTACGTTCCGCCGTTGGTGGCCGTTCTATGCAATGGAACCTTACTGATATCAACAAGCCTTGTTCTTGGCCCGGCGTAATTTGCTCCACAAATAATTCCTTTGTTGTAGAACTTCATCTTCCTGGAATGGGTCTTTCCGGAGTTATTCCGCCGGACACTATATCTAATCTCACCGGACTTCAAACGCTTAGTCTTCGTTACAATTCTCTTTCTGGGCCTTTCCCGAATGATATTTCGAGTTTAGTTAATCTTCGGAATCTTTACCTTCAGAACAACCAATTTTCTGGGGCTATTCTGGAATTTGTCTTCTCGTTGACTAATCTTGTTCGGTTAAATCTTGCTGAGAATCAGTTCTCTGGAAATATTTCAGCTTCTTTTGATAATATGACTCGATTAGGGACTTTGTATTTGGAGAACAACAATTTTTCTGGGTCGATTCTTGAGTTGAATGTACAGGTTTGCTTGATTTAATGTTTCAAATAATCAGTTAAGTGGCCCAATTCCAAAAGGGATTGCAATCAAACATCCAAAAGTGCTTTTTAGGGAATCCTCTTTGTCGGCAGCTAACGGCGAACGTAGAGCTAACAGAGCAGTGCACGGTCGGTAATGTGTCTGAGAAAACGGTGGAGGATAAAGAGAAAAGAGGAGGAACAGAGTTGTGAAGCAAAGTATGGTGGCAATTGCTCAAAAAAAAAAATAAAAAAATCAGGATGAGTTTTTTAAGCGGCCGGATGAGAAAATTTTATTGAGGACGTGTTATTTTACTTTCCGACCTCAATGAAAAATAACTCGTCCTCGTGACATTACACCACGTCCCGAATGTCAAATCGCTCGTCCCATCTTGAGGCTTATTCTTGTAACACTTAAAAAATAGAAATATCTAAAAAAACTATTTTTAAGCGAAGGTATATTTCGAAATTTCGTCTTAATGTATTGGATTCTCCAAGATATAAAGCTATGAATGCTGCTCTAACGGTTTTCTGATTCTTCACATTTCCTGCAATCGGCTGCAAAAGAATTCGAATGAATAGATTGTTATCCATTTGAGGAACAATTTGTTGCCCAATCCAAAACCCGGGCATTAACATCAACAATTTGTGCATCAAGAACATTATCTACGGTTAACCCATAACGTCACAACATAGCACCATAACCACCACCACTTATATGACCTCCCACACCGACCGTGGGACAGACACCGGCGGGAAAACCGTAAACGTGACTCTTTTCTTGAATCCGGTAATACACTTCACCGAGCGTCGCTCCGGCTTGAACCCAAGCACTTTCACTCGCGATATCGACGGTGATTGCTCGGAGATTAAACATATCAAGAATCACAAACGCAGATTCCGCAACATACGAAAGACCCTCGTAATCATGGCCGCCGCCAGGGGCGGATCCACGTGTCCCGGGGGGTCACGTGACCCCACTGAACTTTAAAAAAAAAATAATAATTATTTTTTAGTATTAAAATTATGTAGTTTTGTCGTTAAAAGTATTGTTTCTTGATAAAATTGATTGATGTTTTAGAATTCACCGGTGAATTGAATTTTTTTAGATAAAAGATGTAGTTTTAGACTCCGATGACACCACTGTAATAAATTCCTGGATCCGCCAATGGCCGCCGCTACGGATTTTGAGCCATAAACCCAGAGATTTTGTGCAAGAAACCGTGGCTTGAACATGGTTAACTTGAAGAGGTGTGACGATTATTACAGGTTTCGGAGTTGAAGATGTGTTGAACCTACGGTTTCGAATGTAGGCTTCAAGAACAGAGGATGAGAGGAATATGATGTATTTGTCTGACCATAAAGACTTTTAGAGATTTCGTTACATGGAATGGAGTTTTTTTGGCTAAACAACTTGCGAAATCGTCGTAAGTTGAATCAGATGCAGCAAAAAGAAGGGGATTGAAGATGCAGAAAGAGAAGACAACAAGAAAAAATCGAAACATTGTAAATGGCGGTTAAATGGTTAATCAAGATTGGAAATGGAAAGTAAGGAACAAGGTGAAAATAATAACTTGGGAGGGGAGCTATTTAAAGGATGTCGGGTCAAGACAAGGTTGATTATTGAGTTGGAATTCCCCTTCAAACAAAAGAATATTGAGTTGGCAGGTGAGCTAAATAAAGGGAGGAATTGATGGTGGGGTGTAGAGTACGTACAGATATAGTACCATATCTATTATTTATGAGTAATGATACATGCAAAACGGTTGTTATAACGAGTGACACAACGGTGATCTATACCATTGATAATAATGTGTCTAAATTGATCATATGTAAATCTAACATGATCAACGGTGCAGATCGCTGTTGTGTCACAACGAGTGACACAACGACGTTCTGTACCGCTGATACTGATGTGTCTAAATTGATTAAATGAAAATCTAACATGATCACCGATATATATTACCGTTGTGCCGTATATCATTACTCTTATAAGAGAAATGATAAGTTTATATCATGATTAATTTAGATCCATCATAATTCACGGTAGAGATGTACTTTTTATTACTCTTTAATCTATCATGGTATGTTTGTTAGGTGAGAATTAAATTGGAATGGAATGAAAAGCATTCCATTCCAATGTTTGTTTATGATTATGATGTAATGAAATGAAATGAAATTTTATTCCAACGGAATGAAAAATGTCCATTTAATTCCTTAAAAATGAATTGAATGTGATGGAAAAAATGAAAATCGACAAAACAACGTGGATGATGGGATAAGAGTGGGTGGGTGGTAGAGAAGGGTGGGTAGGGGTGGGGTAAGGTAGAGTAGGTGATGATGGAGTAGAGTAGGTGGTAGGGTAAGGTAGGTAGGATCGTAGGGTGAGGTTCACGATGAGATAAGGTTGGATAAGGTAGGGTAGCGTGGGCTAGTGGGTAAGGTAGGGTATGGTGGGTAGGGTAGTGTAGGTAGGATAGATAGGGTGGGGTGGTGGGTATAGTATAGGGTAGAGTGGGTGGTGGGTAAGATAGGGTAGGTGTGGGTGGCGTATAGGGTATAGTAAGGTGCTGGGAAAGGTAGGGTACGGTTTAAGGTAGGGTCTGGTGGTGGTTAAAGTAGTATAGGGTGGGTGGTGGGTAATGTATAAGGAAGAGTAATGAATTAATGTGGTAGGGTAGAGTGGGGTTGTTGGTAAGGTAGTGTAGGGTAGGGTGGGGTGGGGTGGGGTGGTATGTAAGGGTATGGTAGGGTGGGGTGGATGGTAAGGTAAGTTAAAGTGGTGTGGCAGGTAGGATAGGGTAGGATGAGGTGGGTAGGTCAGGGTAGGATATGGTGAGATAGAGTGGGTATATAAGGTGGTGGGTAAGGTAGGGTGGGGTGAGGTGGTGGGTAGAGATGTAAGATGCGCTGGGTGTGGGGTAGGGCTACCCACCCGCCCTACCTAACCCTACCTCACGCTACCTAACATCATCCCTTCCACCATATCATACCTTATGAACCACACCATACCCTATCCCACCATACCTTAATCCGCTACCCTACCCAACTCATTCTCAATGTGTACATTTTATATAATTTGTTTTATTTCATTCATTAACATGCTAAACACAGTAATGAAATAAATTTATTTCATTCCATTTCATTCTTATGATTTTATTCTATTTCATTCCATTCATGCGTAACAAACATGACATCAATATCAAACTATCAAAGCATTAATAATAGAATAGAATTCTCCAATTGATCTTTAACCCATACTCCTTCCGTCTCGTAATATAAGTTTTTTTAATCTTTTTGTGTTGTTCCAAAATATAATATTAAATGCATTGTTTTCATTTTAATATTAAATAATGCAATGTTATTAGTCACTATTAGAAAACAATACAATATTTTATATTGAAATATTAAAAAGAACTTATTTATTAGGTTTTTTTTAAAGTGTGTGAAATAAGCAAAAGACTTTATATTGTGGGACAGAAGGCCGGATAGGAGTATTTTAAATAATTGTAGCCAAATATTATTTGGGATCGCTTCCACACCTTCAGAAAGCTCCGGTCCGGTCAGCTCCTTTGACGGAATATTATGGCCAAGGGAAGTGCGGTGGTGGCGGCCGCCGCCATGGTCACACTAGCGCTGGTGGTAATGCCACGACAGGTTTCATGTCATCGATATATAGTGGGATCATCCACCAACGGTTGGACTACCAACGTGGATTACAATAGCTGGGCTCGGAGAAACCATTTTTATGTTGGTGATTGGCTTTGTGAGTATATATAGTAGTCACTCCATCCATCCTCTTTCATTTCATTCTTCTTCCCTGCTACATTTTCTGTGTTTTAATTTGATAACTTCCTGTTTTCTAGATTTTTATTCCCATTCATAGAATCACAGTAGGGTTTTTATGGGATTTTTATGGTACCTTCGAAAATCCATGGCATATTTTCCATATTTTTCCCATGTTTTCGTATTTGGATGGTATATATCACTGTAATTTTTGTGACTACCCTCCATTTTCATCCATTGTAGTAATCAAATTAGGGTTTCATTGTTTGCTTTTTGAAAACACAAATTTTATTTTTTTTTATTATTACCTTCTCAAAAGAAGAACACCAATAGCTAGGTCAATAGACACTTAGAATGTAATTAAGATAAAATGGTGGACTATTTGTTTATAATAACATACTATATCCTTATATTTCAATTTCTGACCCTAAAATATTTGATTGACGAAACGAGTATGAGATGATGGTATAGACCAATATAAAACCAGTGGTTTGAAAATAATACATATACTATAGATATATATACAAACATCATCCAACGTGTCACTCATATGAAATCAGTTATTTATAACTATATGTGTAATATATAGTAGTGTCTCTAAATGTTGGGCCACCGGTAATGTCAAGGCAAATGGTGCATTATTAAGAGGCAATAAGAAACTAAATTGCCCCGGCATTAATTATAAAAAATGCCGTGGCGATACCGGTAGCCTAAATGTTGTGAATGTATCATTTCTGCCGACTGAATATGGGAATCTCCAACATTTTTTTCCAGTTTTTGTGTACGACAATAACAAGATGAACGTGCTTGAGGTAAACAAAACCGACTACGAAAGTGCAATTCAGTATCATCCTCTTCACAACTGGACAACCGGATCCGGCGTAGATGTAGTTCCCCTCAATGTCACCATGGATTACTATTTCATCAGTGGCAACGGTTTCTGCGACAAAGGCATGAAACTAGCCGTTCATGTCGAGAACCCTCCATCTTCTCCAAAGAGTCCTTCGCCGTCTCTATCCCACACGGATCGGCAATGTGTCGAACACAACGAGACCACCATCATTTTCAGCTCCCCAATTGAGTCCTCCCTTGGGATCTCCTGCCCCACAACTAGGTGGGGCGGGAGACCCGCCAAAAGATAGAGGACCTGTGGCACAAAAGAGTGATTCTTCAACATTACTTCCAGGTGGAATGTTCATAGCTTCCATAATTGCAGTTGGTAGGGCAGTATGGGATTTGTTTCTAGTACACTAGTGGTAACAATTAATGCAAAATGATACCAAGTCATGCATCAATTATATATTGAATTTCATATTTAATTATTGAAGAGATTCACTTGTGAAAATTTTATGAAAACATTTGAAATGAAAATTTTAAGATAAAATAACTCGAGTCAATTTTATAGGTTGACCTATATTTGAACTGAAACCCTTATTTTAACCTATATTTATAGCCCAAATAAAATATAAAAATAGGTAAACTGTACTTTTAATTCGAGGTTAATGTTGGAATGAACTTAGTGGTACAATATGATGTGTTCTCGGGGGAGTTTGGCTGGAGCTGCAACGATATATGGGTTAATCCAATCCAACGTTGTAGCGGCAGTACGTATTAAACTACAAAAGTTCGTATCACGTAAGTTAGAGTTCAATTTTGATCGTGATCGACATTCAATACCCACGTCTTTAGAAACGTTGGAACCTCGGAATAAGTACTCCCTTAATTATAATCTTAATACCCTTTTTGACATTTTCCTAAAACAAACACTTGGCAATTTCCTCTCCTTTCAAGAGCATTAATTTTCCAGCAAATTATTCAAGGTGTTTGTAGGCCATGATAAGGAGGCCCATTAATTGGTCATTTTCTAGTTAATCTAAGTATGTAAATTCAAGTTTGTGATTGGTAATTCTTAGGAGATCATTCTTGCTTGTAGGATAATTATCATTTTCTTTGGAGTAGCACTAATTGGAGAAGCACTAATTAAGAATTCTACCAGATTTCCAAGCTTAATTGTAAGTTTAGGTTTTACCAATTTTTTGTTGTTGTTGTAAGTTTAGGTAATTAAGGAATAATGTATGAGAAGGTTATTTGGTTAATTTATGCATTTACATGTTTATACTTAGCTGTTTTCATGTTTTAATTCATTCTGAAGCATAGAAAATTGAAGATGAAATTTCAATAGCATTGGACCGAACTACGTGAAAATTGGAGTTAAATGACTGAAAAAATTAGTATATCATTGCCTCAGGATTCAGTAATCAATCCATTCTTGATACTGATTTGGCCAAAATCCCCTCGGGCTTCATTGGCGGATAATTTGAATTGCACTACATTATTCCAATTAGTTTCAGCGGGTCGGTTGAATTGCACTATTGCAATATCTTTTTTAACGGGTCGGTTGAACCATGTACCATCATCAATGTGCGGCCGCCCCTGTATGTAAATAGCCCACCTCCCGTACGTAAATAGGCCATCTCAACGCTTCGGCTTCAGCAATAAAAGGAGATCCGCAAAAACATTTAGGCTTAGCTCATATCCGTCACAGGAAATTCGGAAATTAGGTCATGTCAGGGACTGATATATTGTTAAAGTTTAATTTTTCGACATTATTTTAAGGTAACCTATCGTTATTATAGGCGTGAAATTGTGTTGCTCATCGATAATATCGACGGGTAAGAGTCTTGCCTCAATCAATAACCAAAATCATAATTATGAGCAGAGCGAGAGTTTTACCCGTCCTTATTGTCAACGTGAAATTTGTTTCCGTCAATAATATCGACGGGTAAAACATGCGTAAGTATTACAACATCAATAAGATGACTGTTAAAACAAATTTATGGACGGGACGACACTTTTTTACTTGTCCTTATTATCAACCAAATTAAGTTTCACGTCAATAATGAGGATGTAAAACCTCATCCCGTCCATAATCCTAATTTCGATTATTAACAGGACGGGTTCTTACTTCTAACCCGTCGATATTATCGACGTGTAACACAAATTTCTCGTTCATAACAACGACGGGTTATCTTCGAAAAAATTAAGAGGAAAAAAAGAGGCAAACTTTATATTAAAAAAAAATGGCAGACTGTGAGAAGCCTAAACTTCCAAATTTTTCCCATCATAAACGTGCTATCATGACATGAGCCGTATTTAGACAGGTAATTCTGCTATAGAGACCTCCTATTAAAACGGATCGTCAGATGATTGACATATATATATATATATAAAATAATTTTATCTTTTTATACACGTGACACCTATCCAATAATCCGTTGTCTTAGGTTAGAATTTTCCTATTTAAATTGCTGTCTTGCGTGTTAAGACTTTGCTTTTGACTTGCCATCACTTATGCATCATAACTGCAGGTAATAACTCGACACGTGGTTCCCGCACTTCCAGTTTCAATATAGAATATCCTAAAGTCAACCCTCTTGCTTTGCCAAGATCATATTTGTAGGATTTCCTTTCAAGTTTCAATAAATATAAAATAAGTACAAATTTGTTTATTGAGTTGATTTGATGATTCTTGCTCCTACTAACTACACCGCAGAACATGAATGATGAATCTTTAGCTTAAGTAGAAATTGTTTTGGAGACTGTAAATTACAGTGTCCATTTCACGTTCATAGTGCACAGCATCAATGGCATTCATGATCAATTCAGAAATCGGTGCAGTTTTGACTGTAATGAGGAGAAATGTTAAGTGGGGAACTGAATATGCAGATGAAGATCAATCAGAGCACCCTCTTATTTATTCATTAAAAGAGATCCGGAAGAAGATCTTTTCATGGCAACATCAATGGCATTTTATTGATCCCATTGTTTATATTAAGCCGTTCTTGGATGTGATTCAATCAGATGAAACCGGACCGCCAATCACTGGCGTTGCTTTGTCATCACTTCACAAGATCTTAACCTTTGGTTTACTTGATGATCTGCATACTGTTAATGCCGCCAGTGAGGCATTACATCAAATAGTTGATGCTGTAACTATTTGCCGTTTTGAGGTGACTGATTCTGCTTCTGAAGAAGTGGTATTGATGAAGATCCTTCAAGTTCTGTTAGCTTGTGTGAAAATTAAGGCTTCGGTTTATTTAAGCCACTATCATGTTTGCAATATTGTGACCACCTGTTTTCGGATTGTTCATCAAGCTAGCTCCAAAGGCCAACTTCTACAGAAAATAGCTCACCACACTATGAATGAATTGATTTGGTGCATTTTTTCTCGGCTTCCTGATATCGATGAGAAACAACAGTTATTGGCTCAGGAAAGCAGATCTTGTGCTGACAAAGAGGTAAGGCGTAATTGCTTGATCCTCTTATCTTTTCGCTATGTACTTTATGCCTTTCAAGAAAAGATGTTCTTTTGAATCATATATGTAAACAAATTCATCCATGTCAACTACTCCTTATAATAGAAAACATGTTGTCATACGTTTGCATTCGTTCTTGATTCCAAGCATTGCGATTTTGCTAGGTTTGTGTGCCAGCTGAGACCTACGCTTTGAAAGATGAGCAAAATGCTCATTCTAGTGAGTCCACAAAATCTAAGAGCAAGGCCACCTCATCTGAAGTTACTACAGTCACATCTTCAGACAAAGCGGATGAAGGCGAAAAATTGACAGGTCCTGTGGAATTCGGTGAAAATGGAGGGAGTCCCCCTTATGGTGTTCCTTGTATAATTGAAGTATTTCAGTACCTTTGTTCTCTTCTGAATTCAATTGAAGGACTTGAAACTGGTTCACGGTCTAATATAATACCAAATGATGAAGACGTTCCTCTGTTCGCTTTGGGTTTAATTAACACAGCAATAGAATTGCGTGGGGCTGCATTCGGACGTCATCCGAAGTTGCTGTCATTGATACAGGAGGAACTTTTCTACTATTTGATGCAGTTTGGTCTTTCAAACAGTCCACAAGTTTTCTCAACAGTGTGTAGTATAGTTCTTAATCTGTATCATCTTCTACGTGATAAGTTAAAATTACAGCTGGAAGCTTTTTTCTCTGGTATACTTTTGAGGGTTGCAGGAAGCGAACATGGATCTTCTTACCAGCTAAGGGAAGTTGCTATGGAAGCGTTTGTTGACCTCTGCAGGCAGGATGGATTTGTGACTGAGATGTATGCCAATTTCGATTGTGATATATCTTGCAACAATGTATTTCAGGACATTGTTAACCTGTTGTCCAAAAGTGCATTTCCTGTTAGTAGCCCTTTGGCTGCAATTAATACACTTGCACTGGATGGTCTGTTGGCCATGGTTCAGGGCATGGCTGAAAGAGTATCCCATGAGTCATCGGCTACAGAGTTGACGGCGGATTTTGAGCTTCAGGCGTATGAGCCATTCTGGAGATTGAGATGTGAAAACCATAGTGACCCTACGAGTTGGGTCCCCTTCGCACGTAAGATGAAGCAAATAAAGAGAAAGTTGATGGTAGGAGTTGACCTTTTCAAACAAGATAGTAGGAAAGGTTTTGAATTCCTTCAAGATGCTCATTTGCTACCTGAGCTTCACGAACCGAAAAGCATAGCATGTTTCCTGAGGTTTGCAAATGGTTTAGACAAGAATCTTATCGGAGAGTTCCTTGGAGGTCATGACCAATTTAGCATTCAAGTTCTTCATGAGTTTGTAAGGACATTTGATTTTCAGGGATGAACCTTGATACAGCATTGCGCATTTTCTTGAAACTTTCCGTTTGCCTGGTGAGGCTCAGAAGATACAGAGGGTGTTAGAGGCATTTTCGGATAGATATTACGAGCAATTTCCAGATAATTTTGATAACAGAGACGCTACACTTTTGTTGTCATATTCACTAATATTGCTCAACACTGATCAACACAATGCACAAGTGAAAAAGAAGATGACTGAAGAAGATTTCATCCGTAATAATCGCAGAATCAATGGAGGAAACGATCTTCCTCGTGAACTGTTATCCAAGCTTTACCATGCAATTTGTAAAAATGAGATCAAAATGGTACCTGAAAAAGATGCTGGTTTTACAGTGACAACACGAAGTCATTGGATCGGCCTGCTTCATAAGTCGAAGCAATCTGCTCCATACATTGGCTGTGATACAAGTCCATACCTTGATTATGACATGTTTTCTCTTTTATCAGGGCCTTCAATAGCAGCTATCTCTGTGATTTTTGATCACGTGGAGCAAGATGATGTTTTGCAGGCATGCATTGATGGATTCTTGTCAATTGCTAAAATTTCAGCTGCCTATGATTTTATTGAAGTAATCGATGATTTGGTAGTCTCTCTTTCCAAATGTACAAACCTGTTACTCCCACTAGACAGTGATGAAGACTTCATTCAAGCTTTTGGAGACGACACGAAAGTTAAAATGGCAGTTAATGTACTATTCAATGTAGCAAACGGGTATGGGGATCATATTCGCTCCGGATGGCAAAATATAGTGGACTGCATTTTAAGCTTGAACAACTTAGGCATACTTCCTTCTCAGATAGCCATTGATGCTGCAGATCAACACACCGTAAGACTTCTAGCAAGTTCACTATCAACAGTTAATGTGAAATCGTCTGGTTTAATGGGCCGGTTTAGTCAGTTTTGTACCTTGATGCACAAGGAAAAGCACCTCAGCCTACTTTAGAACAGCTTGCTGCTCGTGAGCGTACTCTTCATATAATTCAAGATTGCCATATAGACAGCATCTTTGCAGAGAGCAAATTTCTGCAAGATGAATCATTAGCACACCTTGTTCAGGCACTGCTTATGGCTGCTAGTCGACCTGACGAGAACAAGAATTTGTTAGATAATGAAATGAGTGCAGTTTTATGTCTGGAGTTGTTAATCGCAATCACGCTAAACAACCGTGACAGGATCATGCTCCTATGGGAAGGAATATATGAGCACATAGTCAACATTGTTGAGTCAACAGTAATGCCTTGTGCCCTGGTGGAGAAAGCTGTTTTTGGGCTTCTTCGTATATGCCAACGATTGCTTCCTTACAAAGAAAGTTTAACCGACGACAGCTTCTCAATTCTTTGCAGCTGATATTGAAACTTGATGCCCGGGTAGCCGAAGCCTACTGTGAGCAGATCACCCTTGAAGTTATGCATCTGGTAAGGGCAAATGTCCTGCAGATAAGGTCACTTATTGGCTGGCACACAATTACATCACTTCTTTCAATAACAGCTCGTCATCCAGAAGCGTCTGAAGCAGGATTCGAGACCTTGTCGTTTCTCATGGCTGATGGAGCCCACCTTTCGCCTGTAAACTACATGCTTTGTGTGAATGCTGCCAAGAAGTTTGCAGGGTCGAGAGTTGGAAATGTTGACCAGTCCATCAGGGCATTAAATTTGATGGCGGGTTCATTGGACTGCTTGGTGAGATGGTTCTACCAAACCAAAGATGCTGTTGAGATATTATGCGAAATGTGGGTGAGGCTGATTCAGGGACTTAAAGAAGTCTCCATTGATCCACGAGAAGAGGTCAGAAATGAAGCCATTTTAGCATTACAGAGGTGCTTAACAAGCGCGGAGGTGATGCACATTTCGGGTGATTTGTGGTTGCAATGTTATGATCTTGTGATATTCACATTGGTTAGTGATCTGCTTGAAATTGCACAACAGCATTCTCGGAAAGACTACCGTAACATGGAAGACACACTGCTTCTCTCCCTCAACTTCTCTTTTAAAGTGTTCTTGCTGTCATTACAGGAAGTTTCAAAGCTGCCTTCCTTCAGCAAGCTATGGTTAGGAATGCTAATTTGTTTCGAAAGGTATACAAAGGTGAAATTCGGAGGGAAACGGAGTGAGAGAATCAATGAATTAGTGCCAGAACTTTTGAAGAAGACATTATTTGTCATGAAATCAAGTGGTATTCTTGTGCTACCAGATGAAGATGCAGGTGACAATAACATTTGGCAGCTAAGTTGGTCAAAGATCAATGATATAGCCCCTCATTTGTTGTCTGAAAGTTTCCTCGTCGACGACTTTGAGCAGTTGAAGAAACAGCAAATGAATACTATTCAAGAAGGAACATTATTAGTTCCACCTGGCAAGACAGCAGCCTAAAGGGTGGAATCTCTATGAAAATAACAAGAGATTTTTTTGGTTATATAGTTTCTGTTGCACCGAACCGTCAAATGAGAGTTAGAAACACAAAACATAATTTGTCTTTTTACATTCATGTTATAGAATAACTCTCTATCAATGCACACAACTGGCCCAAAGCAGCAGACAAAAAAGGCCTAGCATTGTTATAACCCTTTCTTTTGGCAAATATCCTCATGAGAATACTGTCTCGAATAGCACAACTAAATATGAAATCAAAGTCCTGTAGGATTGGCCTAAATGGCTATAGCAGAGATGGAGCTAAACAGGTATCTTGAGGTTCATAGTCCATATTAAAAGGGACATCTGCTTTGTTTTTGTATCAGAATCAGATGGATGGATTTCCAAAATGAACATAAAGTTGCCTTTTTATGTAAAGAACAAACTCTACCAGATTAAGTTCAAGAAAATAAAAAGCAATCACATTAATCGGCCGGCACATAAAAAAATAACAATCATGATAGAAGAACAGATATTTATCATGATCTACTACAGGGCAGGAGGAGATCCAAAAGACAGAGTTATATTCAAATTACGTGATTGCCGGAAACAATATCTCGCCACGAAGCCCCCCTAATACAAACTATTGTAAGGTTCTTATTCAACTCCCCTGCATCGCTTGCAAATGATCCTGCAATGCCTGTAAAATCCGAGCAACCAAACAAAATTAAGAAAAATGATTTAGCCACAACATTAAAACAGTACAATCTTGATGACCATTAACAATGGTCTACAAAGACACAATGTAGTGCCTCTATCACCTTTTTTTTTTTAAGGGGCCTCTGTCACCTTTCATTCATTCAAATAAAGAGGTATCAAGCATAAGGGCAGGAACTTGTTTAAACTGCAATTTAGGCAGAAAAACCACCCCTTTTCTTGGCCTCCATGTGATCCCATTCCACAGTCAATTTGTGGTGAACATAAAAGCACATCAACACAACTCCCAGGCTTCACTAATAAACTTCTCTTTTAGCAGACAATGGAATCAATGCATGAACCACTAAATCAAACTTAACTAAAAGATACAAACTTGGCACACGAAAGCTCAAATTTATCAACCTCCTTTATTGAAAACATAAAACAAATAACATCTTCAGCAATGAACTAAGCATTACCCTGTTTCTCAAACACTAATCAAATCACAATCTAATTTAAGAATCTTCAAATATTCAACATCATCAAAACACACCCCCCCCCCCCAACCCAAAAAAAGACCCTTCCACGCATCAAGTAGCTTCATATTGCATCAAGAACAGAAAAATGAGGGCACACCCTTAATTGAAAATCATAAAAGTTGTCCCCTTTCATCAATGTATGGAATTATAGGTAAAAAATATGAACTGGGTTGATTAAAGAATGGAAAGTAAGCTCAAATTAATCACTGATTGAAGGCTTGTTGATGAAAAAAGAAACAAAAAACTGATGGTCCAGTAGGAACTACCCACCGGGTATTATTGGACAGAAGAGACACCGGCTTGTTATCCTTCCACTGCAAAGAGGGGGAGGTGGACGCTGCTCTGTGAAGCCAGCCTAACGCATTCTCCTCCGCTCTAAAGACTCAACAGCCACAAGCCTTCGCCTGAGCAACCAAGTCCACTCTCAACAGCCACAAACCTCCTTTATTGAAAACATAAAACAAATAACATCTTCAGCAATGAACTAAGCATTACCCTGTTTCTCAAACACTAATCAAATCACAATCTAATTTAAGAATCTTCAAATATTCAACATCATCAAAACACACCCCCCCCCCCCCAACCCAAAAAAAAAGACCCCTTCCACGCATCAAGTAGCTTCATATTGCATCAAGAACAGAAAAAATGAGGGCACACCCTTAATTGAAAATCATAAAAGTTGTCCCCTTTCATCAATGTATGGAATTATAGGTAAAAAATATGAACTGGGTTGATTAAAGAATGGAAAGTAAGCTCAAATTAATCACTGATTGAAGGCTTGTTGATGAAAAAAGAAACAAAAAACTGATGGTCCAGTAGGAACTACCCACCGGGTATTATTGGACAGAAGAGACACCGGCTTGTTATCCTTCCACTGCAAAGAGGGGGAGGTGGACGCTGCTCTGTGAAGCCAGCCTAACGCATTCTCCTCCGCTCTAAAGACTCAACAGCCACAAGCCTTCGCCTGAGCAACCAAGTCCACTCTCAACAGCCACAAACCTCCTTTATTGAAAACATAAAACAAATAACATCTTCAGCAATGAACTAAGCATTACCCTGTTTCTCAAACACTAATCAAATCACAATCTAATTTAAGAATCTTCAAATATTCAACATCATCAAAACACACCCCCCACCCCCCAACCCAACCCAAAAAAAGACCCTTCCACGCATCAAGTAGCTTCATATTGCATCAAGAACAGAAAAATGAGGGCACACCCTTAATTGAAAATCATAAAAGTTGTCCCCTTTCATCAATGTATGGAATTATAGGTAAAAAATATGAACTGGGTTGATTAAAGAATGGAAAGTAAGCTCAAATTAATCACTGATTGAAGGCTTGTTGATGAAAAAAGAAACAAAAAACTGATGGTCCAGTAGGAACTACCCACCGGGTATTATTGGACAGAAGAGACACCGGCTTGTTATCCTTCCACTGCAAAGAGGGGGAGGTGGACGCTGCTCTGTGAAGCCAGCCTAACGCATTCTCCTCCGCTCTAAAGACTCAACAGCCACAAGCCTTCGCCTGAGCAACCAAGTCCACTCTGAGCTTGGGCAAGCCAGCAATTGCCGCCTCCGCCCTACCAGGTGGATTGATCCAATGTTCCATCAGCCTAATGCCCCCACTCAGGTTACAAGCTGAAGTTACTCAACTCGGCGATGTTGCATTCCAATCGAGGTGCTTATGTGGAAGTACAAAGTTCTCCAGGTACTCGGTGTGGGAATTTGGATAGTCTTTGGATAATTGGGAAATTTCCAATAATACCCTCTACGCTATCCTATTTTTAACCATTTATATCATTTCAACCTCCAATCCCTTCATTTATTCATTTCACTGCCGATTTAACACTTTATAATATCTATATTAGACAGTTTTCCGTATGTTACATTTCTAACCCTTAATTTTATTTTATTTTGCCTTTTCTAATTTAACATTGTCGATGCTGGATACCGTCAATGTATAAATCCGGATCAATTTAATCTACAGACGTATCCTTCAAGGATTCTCACTCATTACCGTTGGTGATTCGATTTAGGTCTATCCTGCAATTGTATGAGATAATCACGGCAATTTGAATGATAGGATCAAAGTCATAATGACTGAAGATTCTTTCCTTATTTATCAGATATACTATGCATGTCGGGTAAAATTGTTGTTAGCTCTATTCGACCTGCGGAGAGCTCCAGATGACGCCGTGGTCCGAGCTGCGTTGCCCCTACTTCGTTATGCCCTGACCGACCTGCGGCGGGCTCGGAGATGTATTGAGCAGACTAGACCGACCTCCCTCCTAGGGATAAAGGCCTTATGATTAATTAAGTACTAATTGGGGCTCCTGGCCCTTAACGGTTAATTATCTCTATTTCCTTATTTATTACTAGCCATTATGAGGATGACGCGTGGTAGGAGCTGGTCCGACCTCCGTCAAACCTCGCTTGTATATGTAAGATTTTCTGAACCGGATGACTAAATCACTTAGCATTTGTTCTGTAATAGTACTATTGCACGCACTCTAAGGATAGAATGGTGCTAGCTATTATTCCTAACCCTTTAAAAAGAGAATTCGGATCGTCTGCTGTGTTACACCAAGCTGTGATCCGATTCCCCTTGTGTTTTAATTTTTTTTTTTTTTTTAATTTGAAGTTTTAGCTTAAAATTCCCTCTGTATCCCTCCCCCAATAAACACAAAATGTTGTAAAAGTTATACATCAGATGATCTTTGCCCCTAAAAAGAGGCATTCACATGTAAATTTATCATTCGCACCTTGGACTCTACATTTACCGGCAACACCGCTCTAAACGTGGCGGCATACTCTGCAGTTTAAGACAAAAGGAAGTATAACACTTTTTATGCTCTCAAAATGCATAATATTTTTTACTATAACATATAAAACCTAAAGCTCTGAAACCAAAATTGTAACACCCCACCCGGACGTATCAACTTAGCAAAACTGTTGAAATACAAATTCTAAGATTGTTGGCGAAAATGGGTCATTAATGGTCATTGTTGTGGCAATAAGTTTTTTTAGTGGCTACAATGACTTGTTAGTGGTATTTAGTGCAGTGACGGACCCATAATTTTTTTTTCAGTGGGGGTCATATTAAAACAAAAATGTTTAAAAAAAATGCAACAACCGGGTTTTGAACCGGAGACCTGATACTTCTAACCAATTAAGCTAAATAAACAAGGGACAATTATTGAAAAGACGATATCGATTTAATTGTATTAAAAAAAGACATCCAAAACAAACACTTAGTTATAAGACAAAACATGTAGATGAATCCAAATACCCTTAATGAAGAAAGAAATAAAAAAAATTTAAAAAAAAGGAGGAACAGGCGCTGCTTAATGTTGTTATTTTTTTTTTATAATTTATTTCCTGGACTAATGTTTTGGTTTTATTTATTTTTTTTATTTTAATATTTATTTTTTTTTTAATTTTCTGGACGTTGAAAGAGATTTTTTTATTTTATTTTTTTTTTTTTTTACGGTGAAAGTTTGTTTTTCTTTTTTTCATCACCACCGTGATGCATTGGCCACCCGATCATTGACCTCCGCGATGCATTGACCACCGCGATTCATTGACCACCCCGATGCATTGACCATCTCGATCGCAGAGACACCGCGATGCACTAACAACCGCGATGCATTGACCACCGCGATGCAGATGACATCGACAATCATATATCGCATGACATCGACAATCATATATCGTGACATCAACAATTTATGCAAAGCGACATCGGCAATCGATATGCGATGACATCAACATTTTATGCAGCGGCGCCAAGAATCATATATGAATGACATCAACAATTTATGTAGTGACATCGAAATCATAAATGCAGAGGCATCGTGATGAAGTGACACCATCGATCGCGGTGGCCACCCCGATGCAAAGACACCGCGATGGTTGGCCACCCCGATCACGAGACACCGCGATCGAGACCATCGAGATGCAGTGATCACTGGGATGCATTGACGTTTGATAAAACAACACCGTGATGAGTGATGACATTTGATATTTTTCCGACTTAATTTCATAAAATCGATTTATTTTCTTCATAAAATCGACTTCAAATGGTTATATCTTTTGATATAAAACTACGATCAACATAAATCTTTCACCTTAATTCATATTTTTTATGCACTTACATCGGCAATCATATATGCAGTGACATCAACATTTTATGCAGTGACATCGGCAATCATATATGCGTGACATCAACAATTTATGTAGTGACATCGGCAATCAAATATGCAGTGACATCAACATTTTATGCAGTGACATCGGCAATTTATGCAGTGACATCAACAATTTATGCAGTGACATTGGCATTTTATGCAGTGACATCGCCAAATCATACACAAACCCACCATCAACGTATATCTTTGTTTTCTTTGTTTCAAGGTGATGCATGTTAAACTAATTGATCATTATTACATCATGATCAACGGTGTCGATACATGATGTGACACTCGTTGTGTCACAACGGTTGTGTCCGGATCATTACTCATTCTAAACTTTAGGTAATTCCTCAATTCCCATAAAACTCAAAAGGGAAAACCACACAAGCACTAAATTCACTAGGGAAAGTTAGTTACACATAGTGAGCATATGATTTTAAGCAATTTTAGAAATTTGAAACAAAGCAGACAAGGAATCCATGAAACTACAGGCCCAAAACTAACCAAACCAAAGCGGCGGGATCGGACTGCGAGCAGGGGCCATCAACAAAGAAAATCACTAGGTAAACCAAAGAATGATGAGTCGAAGCAACAATAGCAGATTTTCCTGTAATAGCGAGGCACAAAAACAAAGAAAGTAGTCGAATGAAGCGCGAGCAAAGAAAAAAATAGCCTCTCAAATCCATCTCCACCTATGAACCAACAAAGACCAGAGAGAAGGGACATCAACAAGGTCATTTCAATGGAGGTAGATAATAAGTTAATGCACAATCTTGTACATTTTCTCCCAAAGAAAGCTTTGGAGATAGAAAGCTAGGAAAATGCATAATGACATATGTTCTCAATTGTCCTAAAGTCTCAAAATTCGAAAGTGCGATTTCTAGGATTGTAAGAAACCAGATAATGAGTCCCAGCAATGGAGCCATAGATCTCCATTATCCAAGAACTTAAGAGGCCTCTGTAAATCTTCCTCTTTCAAACTCAGATAAAACTTGAAGTCGATCTTTGAATTCCTTTCTCCATGACTCCATAACACCGTATTTTTTTCATTGCCCAAACCTCAAAATAAGCATGTTCTAACACATAGCACAAACAGAGACATCATGTTAAGGTCCCACGTTGATCTAGGATACTTTGTTGGTGTAATAATCATTACTGAGGTGCTCAAGTGGTGGGATATATCTGAAGCACTCTTTCTCCAAATCCAGTGAACATATCAACTGTGATGGTTTCTTGCTAACAGTAAGCCAATGGAAAAATCCGTTTAGGTAAGGATCGAACGAACCTCGAAGCTTGGGGGTTGGAACACCATAGATCCTTCTCCTTGAATCTGATCCTACTAAGGCATTAAGAAAGCTTCAAATTTCAGGTAGAACCTCACTCTATGAATGATCCAGAGTCACTTTCAACAATCACATCTTAAACTAAACCGAACGAAACAATATGAATAATTGCAAACAGTGAATTAGAAGATTAAGGACTGGAGGACTCATTTGATGCAAGTGAGAAAGAACATCTGATGTTCAACATTCAAAATGCAGAAATTGGACTAACAAATGCTTGGCAATTTCGATTCTTTACTCACCTAGTTAATGATTAACCCCCATATTATCACTCTTCACAAAATCAAAAGACTCGGTGGGCAATTTATGACTTGCCTCATTTCCACCAAAAGAAACACCAAAGATGTACTCAAATTTCTCTTTAAAATTTGGTATTCACTTGGAAGTGATTTTTGAGCTTCACCATCCGTGATTTAGGACCCAATTTATTTTCCTTTGGATTTGAGACTTCGTTGGCCTAAATCGGATGAACTACGTTGATATGCGCAAGAATATAACAATCAAACAAGTTCTCGTTCTTGCTCCCACCATGAATAGGCTCCATTTCAAATGTAATTGGAGAAAAATTGCTCCACTCCTTCCATATCCCACAAAGAATACTAGCAAAGGTATTCCATGGTGGCAAAATAACGAGTTCCTGAGTTTGCAAAACGGTTTCCACCTAAATCTCAAGCTCCACTACCATGGCCGCGTAAGTTTTCATCGGATCTGCCGCTATCACCGTCCGCGAGTCTGCCGGGTTATGCTTTGTAGCCAAGTTTTGCTTTGGATTGTGTTTTGTTTTACGGAGGTTTTCCTCTTCGTCTACGATGTAACAATTGAGATGGGTAATTTTGTCCAAGCATTATTATTTTGTCCTTATAACTGATGATCTTTTTTGGGTGTCCTAAGTGTCTAATTAAGTCTCAAAACACGTCCTTATAAACAAATAACACAATAAAGAATTATACTAGAATTTGTCTGAAATGATATACATACACTATGTCAAATATTATTAGAGGGGTATTTTAGTAACTTCGCACGAAAATTTGAGTGAGGGCCGTGCACCCCCCTTAACTACATTGGGTCCGTCCCTGATTTAGTGCCAGGTAGTGGACTTAAGAGACCTTAAGGTTGAGAGTTACAATTCCACCTATAAAACCCCTTTTTTGGTAGAAATGTCTCTACATATAGTGAATGAGTTTGCATTTTATCGAAAAGAATGTTGGAACACCGGAAGAGTTTGCCGCTTGTTCGAAGTTTTACATCGAACATGTAAAATGTTGTATCATGGGAGACAATTACTAATACCTTGGACACTATATCGAAACAAATTGTCTTAATAATAGAATGTTCGCATTCGTCTCGGTTTGAGTATTTCACATTAATTTTATTATGTATTTTTCTATTTTTTAACACATACCGTACCATAGTTCTAACAAAGATTACATTAAATCATCTTCATGATACCAAAAATATACAATGGGTTTGCTGGAAAGGAGCAAAAACGAGTAACGTTTTAACCACAATTAAAGTAACATAATAATGATATAACTTACTTTTACAATATTGATCATAATAATGACACTTAAATCAATCACTATTTCATAGACAATAATATGGGAAATTTTTGGGTGTTGTATCCACACGGTACGGATACACATATTTTAACTTAAAAACACCTGTGTTTTTAAGTGTAAATTGTCTAAAATTCAAAACACTCTGAAAAACACGGGTATTTTAAAGACAAATTGGTATATCCGTACCGTGCGGATACACCACCCAAAAATTTCCCCAATAATATATGGTATATACTTTCTAAAAAAATATATATACATTCATGTTGTGCCATTGGGTTGTGATAGTAGCATTTCGAATTAAAAAAAAAAATCAATTTGCTAGAAATCATGCAAGTAGAAGTTGTAGAAATTGCAATTGGCGAACATTTCACAATTCAAACAATTAGAAGTTGATGATGAGACGTTGTTGCTAAGTGGAACAATTCTTGATGATTCAAATCCTACTCGAGCTCTCCTATGATATGGCCCAAGGATTTCACCACTGCATCGTCGATCGCTCGCCATTATCGAGTTCTCTTGAGATTGTGCGCCAGACACTCTGCTCTGGACACAGGGCAGAAGCTCCACGCTACTTCCATCACCAGCGGCTTAGTAGCTTTATCATCGCCCAATTCTTTTCTCCGTAACACTCTTCTGCATCTCTATGCTGCCTGTGGAAGATTCATTTCTGCACGAAAGCTGTTCGATGAAATTCCCCACTGTGATAAAGACGCAGTTGACTGGACTACATTGATGAGTTGTTATGAGCGTAATGGATTGTCCATTGAAACGCTCTTGTTATTCGTGGAAATGCGGAGAGTTGGTGTTCCGGTTGATGAAATTACAATGGTTTCTCTCTTCAGAGCTTGTGCAAATCTATGTGATGAAAAGCTAGGCCGTGAAGGTTTTGCTTGTGTAATTAAACTTGGTCTTGCCTACAATGTGAAAGCTTGTAATGCTGCTATGAACATGCTTGTAAAGTGCAGATTATTGAGTGACGCGAAAAGGATTTTTGCTGAGATGAAGGAAAAAAGTATAATTTCTTGGACAATCCTTTTGGAAGGGGTAATGAGATACGAAGATTTAGGGAATGCTAGAGCATTATTTGATCTGATCCCAGAGAAAAATGAGGTTGCTTGGACGATAATGGTTATTGGTTACGTTGATAATGGGCATACAAATGAAGCTTTCAGATTGCTGAAGGAAATGATATTCACTTACAGATTCAGGCTGAATTTCGTCACTCTTTGTTCTTTATTACGCGCTTGTGCACAATCGAAAGAAATAGTTATTGGTAAGTGGGTTCATGTGTATGCTTTGAAGCTGATGGAGAATGAGATGGATGTAATGGTTGCTACATCTTTGATTGATATGTATTCCAAATGTGGGAATATTGATGCTGCAGTTAAAGTATTCGAGAGAACCCGTAGCAGGAATTTGGTCATGTGGAATGCTCTCCTAAGTGGGTTAGCAATGCACGGAAAGGGTACTGTTGTATTAGAAATGTTTAACGAGATGACCAAGGAACTTAAGCCAGATGAATTGACCTTCACAGCTGTGTTAAGTGCTTGTAGCCATTCAGGGCTGGTTGATGAAGGCCGACTTGTTTTCCACGACCTTCAATATGTTTATGGGATAGAACCTTCAATTGAACATTATGCCTGTATGATAGATCTATTAGGCAGAGCTGGTCATCTGGAAGAAGCAGAGAGTTTAATCAAGAAAATGCCGATGCAACCTAATGAATATGTGTTGGGATCACTCTTAGGATCTTGTAGTTTCTTCGGGAAACTAGGGTTAGGGGAAAAGCTCATGCAAGAACTGCTTCACGTGTATCCGCAGAATACTGAGTATCATTTTTTGCTGTCGAATATGTATGCATCAGAGGGAAAGCATGTTGAAGCTGATTCACTTAGAGGGGTTGTTAAACTCAGGGGTTTAAGAAAGGTACCTGGAATGAGTTCCCTTCACTTTACCAGCGATGCCAATTAACTGAAATGATCAGTATATTAACTTGCTCCCTCATTGTTTGTTCATAATTTGGACATGCCATGCTTTGCTTTATTTTGGATGGTTTCGGCTCCAGTCCCCATCACGGGCTAGGGCATGGTTAAGGTAGGCCCGAGGCTCGTTTTAGCGATTACATGGTATCTACAAATTACTCATCAACACAATCTCAAAGCCGATAATAGGAATTCAAAGACACGACGTTGTGGAAGAAATGACTAGACTGTGATTGAAGGTGGAAGCTTGTTTTCGGCTTAGGCGCTTAGCAGCAGTGCTTTGAGTATGTTTTAAGAGATAGTTTAAGGCTTACTAGATGGTTTTCCATTAGGTGGGGGGTTAAGGACAAGGTATCCTATATCTCCTTTTGCTGTTACATGAAGGAAGATCAAATCTGTATTGTATCTCTTTTATTGTGTTACAAAAATCAAAGACAGTTGCTGAGAATGCTCATTGTGGAATGCATTTCTTTCGTCATGAGATTGAAACTGAATTAACTACTTTGAAACTTGGTGCTTAAATTTCCAGGAATCTATATAGAATGGATAGAAACACACACACTAGGAAAACTAACAAAAAAATTGAAAATCTGAAAGAAAAAAAAAAAAAAAAAAACCTTAAAGTTTAGAAGATTTGAATCCTTAAACTACATAATACATTCACAAAGTGGTAATAATGAGTTTTGAAGTAGATTTGCCTAAAAGGAACAAAGAACGCACAAAAGGCCTTTGCATTTGATCAAGGAAATCGATTCCAGAGTTCAATATTTCATTTAAAACTCTCTGTAGTTAACAAATGGGGATGTAGCTCAAATGGTAGAGCGCTCGCTTTGCATGCGAGAGGTACAGGGTTCGATCCCCTGCATCTCCAGTAAATTCTTTTTTTTTCCCTTCATTTTATCACTATAAATTACTAAAAAAGTCAGAGTTTCACGGACACCTTAATTCTTGTATGTACCACGGATATCTTTGAACATTGATTTATTTCACTTCATTATGATTCAATAAATAAATTTGCTTAAATTATCTCAATATATTAGATTTCACATCGAATAAACTGAGAAAAATATTGTATTCAGTATACAAAGTTAAACAGTTGTCGTCTACACAACCATAAATGAAATTACTCGTTGGTCTCATAAGTGTAAAAAAAATAAAAATATTGAACCCTTCAAAAACACTCATTATTCAACATTGTGAGCAACATTTAAATAGCGCACCATTACTATGTAAAAGGACACAAAACAAACACAACAGACAAATGCAGTATGCTGCAAAGGCACATTCTGCACATGTATAAATAATACTCCATCAAGTAATAATATTAGTAGGTACGGAGGATACATACACAACAGTAAAAGGCAGTATGCTGCCAGGGGGCACATTCTGTACAATGTACAACCTTCAAACACAAATCTTTCTTAGCTGTGTGTGTAGTGAATCAACAGTTGTCCTCTCTGTAGTAATAATCTTCACAAATTATTACACAGGCACCCAACGTATTTATTTGTGTTCTCCACTACATGCAGCTGATATCATGGTCTGCTCTGCTCTTTCGTTTTTTTTTAAACATAGATGCTTAACTTCATTAATGGAGGTAATAATGGCAGTGATTCACACCAGTTTGATGGATTTCTCCCTTTTAAAGTTGTCATAGTCAGCAAGTAAACTGCGGTTAACTCTGTCCTTCATGCTCTCTATTAATTTCCTTAGAACCTATTTCAACGACATGAATCACACGGTTCGGTCATACTACTACTTCATATAAAGACTAATGCTTAACATGCAGTTGGCTGCCAAAAAGGGAAACAAAGTGTGTGTTTTTCTTATATGAAAAATTGGGTTGGAAACGGAAACTAACCGACTCAGCAACATTTCGTATAACTTGTTCAGGGACTAGAGTGATTACAGCCGGTAGAACGAAACTTATGCTCATCTGCAGTGTGCCTTTAAGTCTGCTTTCTTGTTCCCGTCTATCTGGGTAAAGAGCTCCTTTAACAACAAGGGAAAACTCAGACGGTTGTAGCATATTATCCAACCCTTCTAGCTCCCATCTAATCTAGACCATCATGTCACACGAAAGCGAAAAAAAGGAGTTAAAAAAGAGAATAGGAAGAATACTTTATTTTATTAAAGAAGAATTCACTAATACAACGTTACTTACAATCTCAAGATCAATAACCTTTGTAATCTCCTGAGGAACCCCAGATGGATAATTCCTACCGTCTGATAGACAACTTAGCCTCATGTCGATTACTGGCTGAGCTGTCATGAATAGGAAGTCTATGGGCAGCATATGGACCATCCATACATCCTTCGCTTTTTTTTTTTTTTTTTTTTTTTTGAAGGCATTATTGAAAAACAAGTCAAAGTTAGCTAACACCACAGCCATGAATGAATACAAGACGCGTGACAGCAATAACGAACAAAAAGGGGAAGGCAATCTCTAAAATGCAAACTTGTAGTACAAACAAACACTTCTTCCAAATCCCTTATTGTGTGTGATGCTGAAACCAATCTTTCTTTTCTTGAGATCACAACAAAGAGAGTTATTTTAGTTGCATAATTGCATTACACCATGTTCCCACAAAGCTCTTTGTATCATGTTTATAACCATTCAATGTCACTTATAACCATTAAATGAAGCCATTGCAGTATATCTGTCAGGAAATGAATCTTTCCGTGTTTTCATTCTGAATAATTTCAATACATATATACAATTGTTGATTGCCTATCTACCACTAATCACGTCTAAATCAAGTTAAAGAAGATTCTACACAATCAATTACAATAATCGAGTGAAACTATCCAAAAATAGAAGATATGGCTTAATAATATCAGTCAGTTAACTTTATAAATTGATCAATCCGTGAGTTCTATCACATGTGGACATGATCTGAGGAATAAAGTGAATGTCATAATACGGATTTTTACTAGCAAAATCATGTCCAAGTTGAAGTCTGATCACTTCCAAGGCTCAAAATTGAAAGATGATAAAATACTCCAAATACCTCATTGAGTTGTTGGCTTCTTAGCTTTTCAGGAAACATAGCTTCAAACACTCTGGGCTTATCCTCCAAGTATTGATCGAAAGAAGCCTGAGACATCAAAATCACACCTTTAGCAACTGTAGCTCCCCAACACAACACATGCTTAAAGTTTGTAGTAATCGTCTTTGCAAAGTGAAGATGATTAGTTAATGAGATGTAAAGTTTATTACCTCAGGAGCTTCGTAAAGAGGTATATCAGTAGCGATTTCGGAAGAAAAAGTTGAAGCGGCCATCATTTTAGCCTTCATCTTGAACACAGACTTAATTGCAGGCGCGCCACCCCAGCCCACGACGGTGACGCCCCAATTCCGGTTACGCCTTTCACTAATTCGGTGATTGCATCTATCTATGAAGAGGGTAATGTTGTTGCTGTTACTGCAAAATTGAGCGGTGGCAAAAGCCTCGATCATTTTCTTAGCCCTCTTGTCCTCCCTACTCACTGCTTTCTTCTGATGGTTGCTCTCGATTGTGTGAATTTCTTGAATGAATTTGCTTGAATCAGAAGATTTGTAGGTAGTGAACTGGGAGCTTAGAATTAGTTAGGCATGAATGAATATCCATAGTTATTTCAGACGCAAAGACAGAGGGGACAGGAGAGGAGAGAGCGCGATTGATTCTTTGGCGCTTCTATATCTAAAACTCTTCTATCATGTGGCAACATGTGAATGGTTCAACAAAATTGAAGATGGTACTTAAAAAAAAATTTATTTTGTAAGTTATTTTTGCACCATACCTGATATACCCGTTGTCTTATACAATAACTATCATTCCATCACATTATTTCTATAGAATCAACCATGTAGGAGTCAAATGTATAATCAACAATAGATCAGTAAATGTCTTTGCCAAATTCTTGTAAGTATTGTTAGACTTTTCACTTGCAGAGAGATCGACTTATTCGGTTTATTTATTTCGAATTCGAGTCGAATCGAGCCACTCGAGTAATTAACCGAAAGAGCTTTCGAGTTTTAAAATATATTAATCGAGTAATTTCATGAGCTTAATCGAGCTTGATTAAATATTATTTAATTAATTTTATTTATTAAATTTATTATAAAATATTATTTTTCTTGATTAAAAAATATTATTCGAATCGAGTATTAGATTTAGTCGAGCTCGAACTAACTCGCCATATTTCATTAAAAATTAAATGAATTCTAGGAAAATAATCGAAGCATACAAGTTTTAGAAATGAATTATATCGAAAGACTTAGCGAGTCGAGTTTGATCTTGCTTTTTTAAGTCTCGATCGAGCTCGAGCCGAGTTTCGAGCCCGAATTTTTTTAGTCGAGCTCGAGCTCGTGCCCTAGAGAGTATCGACTCGATTACACCCCTAATATTCAACATTCGAATTCTCCGCATTGTCGAATCAAAATCGACACTGAAAAGATCGAATGTTTGTTATACTTTCGACTTTTACATGGTCGATTCTATCGATGTGTAAACGTGGTATAGTACATTGGTAGAGTCGTTGCGGTGAAAATAAATCTACTTAGCACAAATACAATCTGATTGATACAAAATACGAAATTTGTTTACGTGTACAGTCACACTAAATGACCACACACCTCATTGGTTGTCTCATACTTCGAATGAGTTTCTATAGACTGAATTACCGAATTATTGATTTTTTTTCTTTTTCCGAAAGACGAAAGCTTTATTAATATCGGATAAACCGAACTTACAACGCGGTTAAAATCCGCACTACAACGCGGCCAAAAACCGTACTACAACGCGGCCTAGCTGCACAACAAGCAACAAACATTACAACAAAGCCGAATAATAGATCGGATCGAGGGTGCTGAACAGAAGGAAAGTATATTTTTCCGAAATAAGACGTTCAGACACGTTGATCCTCTAGGCAATCTATTATTCGATAGACACAGATATAGAACTAAAACAACATTTACAGCGAAAGACAGAGAAAAACAAACAAACTAATACAAAATTAATAATGTGCTAGCAGCGCCGCCGGAGAGCAAAAACAAAGCAGCAAAACTGAAACCATGAACCAAGGTGGACGCTACCGGAACCCACCGCCACCGACCGCCGCCTTCGGGTGGAGAGAGTAGCCCGTAAGAGATGACTAACGCCTCCGTCAAAAGAACAACAACCATAACCGCCAATTAAGAGTCCGGAGCCTTAACGGGATTATGTAAGTCACACAGCAATGGATTGCACCACCCGGTAAGGGAGACAATCATGCCGCCCGTCTCGATCTGAAGCGAAGAAACCAGCGAAGGGAAGAGAACGAAGAACCGCCAACATTGACCGCCGCTATCGGACGGAGAGAGAAGCCCGGAAGTGTGGCCAACACCTCCACCGAGAGAACGACCGCCATGGGGGACCATGATAGTCAAACGCCACCGGATCACCGCCAACCTCCACCGGAATCCGTCATGAACGCCACAATCAACACCAGATCTGAGCAGGGAGGACCTAAGATCCGCAAAAGCCCTGATGACTGACAACCCCAGCAACCTCCAACACCAATCATTATTGATCTAAATAATGATTTTTGAGTTATCAGTCTCCCAAAAATATCCATCAAACCTGCATAATCTTCAACCTTCGGGTCAACAGGTTTAGTTCAAACCCATGTAATATAATGCTGCGGAGATTTGCCTCGCAAATAATTCTTCATTACATAACTCCAACACAAATATTCTTTTTCCATCCTATTGTCCATTGATTGGCTGAAAAAGAAGCATCTTTACGACTAGTCATTATGAAAGACAATAAAAAAAAAATGGCCAACAATCTCGAAATCGAAAAGGACTAAATATGAACCAAACGCGAAAATCAAATTAGCACAAAACCATTAAAAAAACAATAAAGACGATAATGTAAACATACCACGAAAATAACTGAATATGAACCAAACGCAGAAATCAAATTGACACAATTTGATCTGCGATCCTTGTGTTTGACATTATCTTTGCATGAGGTAGAGAGACTTTGATATCTATCATGTTAAACAAAAGAGGTTTGCATTATTTAGATATATACATTACATGAGCCTTTTAAATAAGTTATTAAAACATAATAAGCCCTAAAACATTATTTATTTTTTATTCTACCCTTCAATGAAATACATATTCAAACATTTACACAGCAACAAGGAAGTGAATGTGCTTAAACTCAGTATTCTTGATATTTAAATTTACATCCACAAATCATATATTTTTTTAATAGAAACATATTAATTGGTCAACCGATAATGGGAATATATCATCAATAATAACAACAACAAAAACACTTTCTTTTCTTCCTCAAAAATAAAATAAAAATATTCTAATAAAACAAAACAAACAAAATGTATCATTTACTTGTTTTGTTGAAACAACATACAATAGACTCCAAATGCAGATGGATTATGGTCATAAAATACACAAGTACTACTGGCCTACTCCCTGCCAGAAAATCTCCTTTGTTCTCCACAGCCCAGCAGGCTGATTTACAAGTTATTTACTGGACATACCAGAAGCAATGTTCATACTAAGTTGATGGATTTCTCCCTTTTAAATGCGTTATAGTCAGCCTGCAAACTCCTGTTAACTCTTTCCTTCATGTTCTCTGTTAATCTCCTCAGCACCTATTTCAAACAGATGTATACATTCAAGAATTGGTCATACAATTACAATTGTCCAACCGAATCCCCTCGCCCCTCGGGATAGATCATTTTCATCTAATGAATCATAAACCGTCAAAATAAAGAATGGTTTGGTAAACTAACCGACTCTGCAACTTCTTTTCTAACATCTTCAGGGACAAGAGAGAGTAAAGCTGGTAAAACGAAACTTATGCTCATATGAAGTCTACCCTTTAGCCTGGTTTTCGGTCCACGTCTATCCGGGTAAAGGGCTCCTTTAACACCAAGGGAAAAATGAGATGGCTGAACCATATCATCTAATCCTTCCAGCTTCCATCTAATCTTCACCAATCAAATGAATGTCATTTTATATATGAAACAATTCAGAGAGTTACAAATGAAATTACTGGGAAAGACATTTAGTAGTGTACACTTACAATCTCAAGCTCTATTACTTTCGTAATGTCTCGAGGAACCCCTGCTGGATAATCCATACCTTGTGATTTACAACTTACCCTCATGTCTATTACAGGTTGGACTGATAGGATTAGGAAGTCTATGGGTAGCATATGGATTCTCCATTCTTCCTGCCATCATCAGCCTTAACCAGATTAGCAAACACACTCGAAAATGATTGGGAAAAAAACAAAATTACTTCTTTCAACTCTCTGTTGCTTCTTAAGCTAAAACCAATTATTCTTCTTACAAGAATATAGGAATAAATTTTGCCACAAACTAATCAGTGCAAGGTAGCAGTGTGCAAAGTTACGTTAACTTAGGATGTAAATTACTTTGGGATAATGATCTCAAGAAAAAAATTCACTCAAATTAATCAAGAAATTGAAATAATTACAGGCACCACCTCACTAAGTCGTTGGCTTCTATGCTTGTCAGGAAACATTGCTTCAAAAACTCTGGGCATATCCTCTAGGTATTCATCAAAGGAAGCCTGCTGCATCAATCAAAATGCACCTTTATGTAAAACCCTTAACAAGTT
The DNA here is from genome assembly GCA_026214975.1 of Gentiana macrophylla. Lineage (NCBI taxonomy): Eukaryota > Viridiplantae > Streptophyta > Magnoliopsida > Gentianales > Gentianaceae > Gentiana > Gentiana macrophylla. The sequence continues at coordinate 118,445,448 of CM047808.1, read as the reverse complement.
ATCAAACATATCATCAAGTATGAAAAGAATGTAACATTTTCGTTGAACAGAGGCGATAGAATAGTCGAATTTACCCCAGGAGCTTCGTATAAAGGGATATCAGTAGAGATTCTTGAAGAATAAGTTGAAGGGCTAATCATTTGCGCCTTAATCATGAATCCCAACTTAATTTTTGCTTCGCCACTTCTACGCATTACGGCGAGGTTGCATTGCCGACTCGGTTTGAAGAACTTTAGCATGAATTCAGGATTGCATTTACCCAGTAAAACGATATTGTTACTGCAAAATTGAACCGCTGGCAAAACCTCCCTCATTTTTGGCTCCCTGTAGCTTCTTAATTTCCTGTGCTCTTTGGAAAGTCTTGAAATTGGAGTAATGGGAGTGAAAAATCAGCTGTGAGAGTTGGTCGTGAATAATTTTCAGAGGTTTGTTGGCAGCGGGGGTCCGGGAAGAAGAAGAAAAGGGGCGTAACTGATCCTACGCATCTCAATATTTCTGATGTGGCAACAGATTAATGGCTCAACTAATTATGATGGGCCCGGTCAGATGTCTTCTTTCAAATTATATTAAATTTAAAAATATTCCTATACGGATCCTCGGAATGGAAATATAGGTGGAGAGAATTTGGCTATGGAGAAACCAAGTTCTACATCAATCAGAGAAAGAGAAGCCACCGGCTTTTGTTTTTGCATCACAGACGGTGAAACGGGTGAAAAATTTAAGACTCGCTTGACAGGACCTATAGCATCATTTTAGTTCCTTTTTTTTTTGTTTCTGTTTTTTGTTGTTGCTCTTGAGACATTAAACATTGACATATTGTCGTATTGCCTTTATTATGTTTAAAATATATATATATATATATATATATATATATATATATATAATAATTCCTGTTTAATTTTCATTACATGTATACGGTGGGACTCGAACACAAAATCTAAGTTCCACCCAAGACCTGTTGGTCCTGAGGCCTCAGCCCAACCATTGAGCTAAGTGTCGTTGACGACAGGTACATAAATGCCCTTTAATGGCATTAAAGATACCGAATCAGTAAAGTTACATTTTTCGTTATGCTTACTTTACCACGGGCACTTACATATGTTTTCCTTTCGAAAGATTCAACCCCAACCCAAAGTATACCCATTGCTTCACCCATAAAGCTATATGGATAATGTACATCGATACTTATCTACATCTTCCTTTTTATGAGAGAAGTTGATACAGGATATCGAACTCCCATACCTTGACTTAAAAGCAAGACAGCCGCTACAAAGTCACTACAACGTCCCTGCTTTTTACCACTGAGCTATGCTCATAGTGGCAATATTTACAAAAAACCAATGTAAACAACACAGCAGTAAAGCCACCATGAAATACCTTTTCACATGACCAAAAAGAAAGAAAGAAAAAGGGCCTAATAAAGCTCAAGTAAAAAATTGATAAACTAAAATGTCTTGCATATCCAAGGTTAGGCCAAGGCCAAGGCCGAAAAACATTGAGAATATAGCATAGTATGTATGCATACACTATCACATGCACGGTTTGAAGAAAAAAATACAAAAATTTGATGTAAATATAATATTCCATCTACAAGTTTCTGCATCTTTGAAACAAAAACCGGACCCAAAACAATGCGGGTTTCCAACATCCCTATCGCAGTCGGAGCAATTCTGCAGACATCTTATTACCAACCTGATAAATACAAAGGGTTGTCCTTCCCCACATTTATAGTAAAACATCCTGCAAACAAACAACCAATATAATATGCAGACCATAAACCTATTTGGGAGAACAGTTTATGGTCTGATTGTCTGTATCATCACCATCCGGCAAAGATTCATTAGAACTTTCGGTTGTCACGTCACCTGTACTTCCATCTTCATGATTACCAAGAAGAACTGAAAAAGACAACGGATTATACGTAGAGCTTGCCTTTTTAAGACCTTGAATTGTTCTCATGGCAGCAAGGGTGCTTCTATATATATCAGTAGTTTCCTCCCTAAGGGACGAGCTTGTCTCTGCAGCAATCTTTGATGTGCCATCTCCAGATGTTTCAGATGCTCCTTGACCTTCGGTATCAGTAGTAGATTGAACAACTTCGGCTTCTAATGGAAATAGAAGCTCGATGTTTTCCTCGCACTCGTGAACTAGTCTTGTGAGTGGTTCAGTTGTGAAGAAAGGCTGATGTAGGGCAAGCTGTGTAAAAGGAAAGAACAATAATCCTCCTGTTCTTTTATCGCACTTCTTTAAGATCTTGACAAGGCCTAAGAGTAAACAAGAGAATTTTCATTCATAAACTGTCAAATATAAAACCAACTTTTATATAAATGCGGTGATAAACTGTTTAGGGATAAATGATAACCTACCTGCAAAATTAAGGGAACTATAGTTTTGAGAAGAACCATTTCTCCATGAATGGCAACAAAGTCTTTACGGATGTCCATCATCTCTTCACTGAATTCACTCTCGGATTTTAGGGCCTTGTTTCTCCTTTTCTCCTTCACATGATCGATTCTTTCTTTTAAATCCTACCACAAAGATCAAGGAAACACGGTAACATAATATGACTAAAGGCAACTTCTCTGAAGGATAGATAATGCATTCCTCAATTAAAACTGATAAACAAATTCATGGAATCAAGATATCTAGATCTATTTTCTAACTACTTGAGTAACATGAAGCTGAAATGGCATCCCTCTTAATGTTAATAAGAAATGTATGAATTGCACAGAAATGGTAGAGTCGGAGTTGCACAATCTTAATGGCTCATCCTAAGCATAATTGCCGATGGTTTTTTCTACAAGATCTACCCACATTCTCAGAAAGTAGACATCTTTGACTCCACCAATTTGCTCTCACATCGTGTGACCTAGCGGCAAAAGTTGTCTTCGTATGATCGGAGGTCACAGATTTGAGACGTGGAAACAGCTTCTTAAAGAAACACAAGGTAAGTCTGTGTAAGTATGCCGACCCTTGCCCGGATGCTGTATATGTGGGATGCTTCCATGCACTGGCTGCCCTTAGATGCACTTAAGAACTGTGGAATTCAGGCAAACACTTGGGCATCCTGTCAATATTCAACCTGCGAACCCAGCTATTCAAATGAAGGTCCAGAAACTCATCCTAATGATTAATACAAATGGAAAGTTGACGACACAGGAAATGAAGTTACTGAGACCTCAGATGTGGGCAGATAAAATTGAATTCAATAAGTACATAAGGGACGTCTACTCAATTACGGAAAAAAACTTTAGATGGACAAAGATGTCAGGGTAGTAGTACAGCCACTCTTCCTAAAACCACCATGGATCGGGTGGGTCTAACTTCGCTCTTACTAAAACAAGGGATTGCCATTATTACAAAGACTCCAGTACAGAATCTCTTCGTAATTTTGTATACTCTGCCAACACATAGCACCATTATAAGATCCAACTTTATGTGTGGCACCTGACATGACACACTGAGCACAAGGAACGACACTAAATGAAATGAAGGGACTATAAAAAATCACAATAACCTGACACATCCATCAATTGACTGAAACAGAAGAGATCGACAAAAAAGAATACGAAATTTGTACAATTGAATTATTCATGGTAGATACAAGTCGTGCCTTAAGTCAATTTATGGCAAGTCCGTGTGAAGCACAGGCAAACAATTCAACCAACAATTAAGGTTGAAATCCTTTTTTCTTCATACAGATTCAATGCATTAGCAGGCAAACTAGAACACATTTGCACAAGTCAAACCCAGCTAAAAATGTCGATAAGGTTTAGCCACTTCAAGATAACATAGGTATAAAAGTCCTTAATCTATCCTCCAAATCATCCGAAGGTTGAAAACTTGTACAAACGGAAAAGGAAAGAAGGGGGCGGAGGGATTTATGTGTAAGATTTTTGGTATCCTATATTTGAATAGAAAGGAAAGGGGAAGGCCGGAAACCGATGGAAAAGATACAATACAATTTCTTTAACAAAAGGGAGAAAAAAGGGAAACTAATTACGTTTTTTGTTTACGTAAGTTAAAAAAAATATTCTATTAGTTTAGTAAAATATCCTATTCTTATGGAAACTTTTGGCGCCAATCACATACAAAATTGGCACTAATGATGGTAAGAAAATGGCGCTAAAGGCAGTAAAAAAAATGGAGCGAATCTAATCCAACCTAAAATCTTGTTCAGTATATATATGGTATCATGAATCCACACATTCTTCATCAACAATGTATCATCATCCAACTTGGGGTATGTAATTCAATATTTGTTTGTTGCTAATTTCGATCTATTATTATTGCAATAATCCATTGATGGAACACCATGAAATACACAGGAGGTTAGCGTATCATGTATGGTTAAACTTTTGTTTTTGTCATCTTTCTTATTGAATAAACGTGGATGTCTTACGTCATTATATTTTACTAATTACATTTCCGGCTCGATTCCTCCCGATCCAGGAAACTGTTCTGTACTTGAGATTCTGGATTCCAAACACATTTTTTAATATCTCCATTCCTTTCCTCTCTGCTCAATCCTCCAAATACTACAAAGAGACTTCGAAATCACTCCTTCCCCCTCCTTTCTCTTCAGTAACAATCATCTCTTTTATTTTCCGTTTGTTTCCTTCAATCCAAACAAAGCCTAAAAATGCTAGCTAGAGATAGACCATTTCTTCAAGCCAAACTATCATTTCCATCAACTCTAAAATCATGTCAAGCTACTGAAGAGCTAAAACCTGGCTGATATACATGTATTAATTTCTGTACTATAGCCACAGCTTTTCACGCCAATCTCGCAATTCTTATGAACATTAAAAAACACATCTTAAAGCCCAAAATGCATAAACTCAAGCACAATAATCCAATCACATCATTAGAAATATTTAAATACAAATACACTGCCCCGGTTCCATATATGCCTTACCTTTTCGGATGCAAGATTACCATGATGATAACATGAAATTCTTTTAGTTGCATCCAGAAATTATCAAACAAGTAAAATTTTACTGTAGAGATTCTCAACCATGAATAAATTCACAGATAGAAAACATAACTTTATCCTCCAAATCATCTCAAAGTTGAAAACTTGTACAAGCCCTTTAAAATTCAAGCCTCGAATTTCACTCAGAAAAAAAAAAAAAAGAAAAAAAAGAAAGAAAGAAACAAACAAACAAACAAACCACATATATATATATGCATAAAAGGCAGATGAAATGACGACAAATAATTGAGACAAAGGGGACCTGAAAGCGGATGATGAACTCTTCTTCTTTATCAACGTAGAAATCGTTAAACTTTTCAAGCTCTTCGTTAAGAGTATTGATGAAACAATCTTGTAGGTCAGCAGAGGGAGTCGGTTGAGGATTATAAAGAGCAGAATCGCCGGAAGTGGGAACATTTTTAAGGAGCTTCTTCAAGGGTTTGTAACACAAATACTTATCCCTCCATTCCGGTAGAGATTCTTCTAAATGGATCTGAAATTCCTTACCGAATTTCATCTCATCGACCAGCTTCTTACGCTTATTTTAATTTTCCCAACTAAAATTCCGTAGAAGAATAGCACAGAGATGACCAAAAAAAAAAAAAGTGAAGTTACAGATTAAAAGACGGATCAAATAGTACTATATGAAAAGAAAATAAAAGGAGGAGAGGATCAAATATTTCTACGGCAAGAGGTGGATGCGATTGGAATAAGGTATCATCGATCGAAAAGAATAAAAGAAGAGTGACGAGAATCCATTTTTAGGATAGAATATGCTGCTTGGTTTCTGATTTTTTTTTTTTTGACGAAGCTTTCTGAAAATAATAACGCATGAATTGACGTGATATGACGTTGTTAATAATGGAATACATAGTCACACGCTACTATGACGTTCTTTTTTGTTTGCTTTCGGGTGACTTGGGCGGCGATAGCCACAATTTCAACAATTTTGGTAATATTATCTATCAATTATTTTGTTTTAATTTGTTTTAATTTATTTTTGTTTATTTTAAATTCGTTTAATATTGTATTTAATTTGTTAGGTGGCGGTGCGGTAGTGGTAGTGGTAGTGGTGGTCTGAGTGAGTAGTGCGAAGTACCATGGAGGAAACACCAAGTTCTTCCACAGTTCAGATAAAAAGAATCGAAATCATTAATTTGGAAATATTTTGAAATTCATGATCTCCTGAAAAAGAGGTATTGACCACACAATATTAAAAAGACTAAAAGCTATTTGTTTGAGTGTATGCGAAGAGAGAGATTGCTGAGAGAATTATGCCGTGGATTGAGTGGCAATGAGCATAGACTCGGCGTCTGAAAAAGGCGTGGTATACACAATACGCTTTGCTATTAAAAGCGGATAATACAAGATGGCGGTCATGGCTCCAGGCCCAACTCGAAGTCCATGTCTGAAAATCCAGGGAAGTGTGCATTTTACTTATGATAGACAAAATATGATTGACGCGTGACTCGTTATATATCAATTGAAGAAAAACCATTTAATCATTTGAAAGTCGTGACTTTGAAGAATTTAATAAAATGTCTTTAAATCCACAATATTGACCATTTCACGAAAAGTAATTAAAACAACAATGAAAAAACAATATGAAAAATGAGAGCGAATTAATAGAAATGTTTTCCATTATAAGGGTCGTGTTTAAGCCTAACAGTGATTGTTGGAAATCTCCCGATATGAGGATTATATTTGTATTCTTGCGTTAGTGCGATCCATAATATAACTTACAAAAAAATTATTGCTTTTGATCTGTTTGTGAGTCTCATGATTGCTATTAATATATTTAATAGAATTAAACAAGCGTTAATAGATTTTTAAATTATATAATAAAATTTTGTCAATTTCATTTGATAATGCATCCATAAGCACTCACGACGTCAATACCGTACATGAAAGAACATTTATCATTGTTACCGAAGGTTCACTTTTACATGTTAGATTGTTGTGCACACATTTTAAATTTAATGTCCAAGATAGTTTATCAAGCTTATATAAAGTTTAGAACCAATAGAACTATTTTAAAATCGTTTGAATCTGATGGCAATGTTAGCCGAAGATTTAAAAATTATTGTTCTCAAAGCAGTTTAAGGCCCGTAAATTTTCATTAGATTATGAAACTAGGTGGAATTCCACCTACAACATGCTTATAGAGGTTTAAAATATAAAGATGCAATTAGTACATGTTTTAATGAAGAAATGATAAAGCGAGGGTATCTTACTAAGTATTCTTAGGAAGCTGTATTTCTTTGAAAAACGTTGCACTCTTTTGAAAAAATTCCTTAAAGCAACAAAAGTTTTTCATTGATTTATGAACCAAATGTACATTCGATTATAGTAGAATGTTGTCAAATATTATCTGTTGTAAGTGGTTGTACTTGGTTAACAAATATGAATTAAATCACGATCATTCAATCTATAAAGACTAAATGGCTAGCATATTTAAAAACTTTTCCTCACATATATAGTATTGCCGCTATGCTTGATCCCGGACTTAGAAGAAAATTTACTGATTTATTAATTGCATATTATTCATTTTTAGAAATATGATTTTGGCGTTGACAAATATGTAGCAGTGTTATAATATTTTAGTTAAATTATATGATATATATTATCTTTGAGAGAAACCACGACACTAGTACTGGTAGTCGTCCACTAAGCGATAGATTTGGTGCCTTAGGAAATATATTAGGTAAAAGTAAAGTAAATCAACTTCCGTAACATCGAGCGCCAAGATCCGTAATTGATAATTATTTAAACAACGATGATATAATTGTGAAGATAACTTTAATATTTTACAATATTGGCGTAGTAAAGAGACCAGTTGGCCAATTTTAACATAATAGCTAGGGATATACTTGTTATTCACAACCTAACATTGCGTCAGTGCATTTTAGTTCGGGTAGAAGAATGGTCACCGACTACCAGGACGAGTTTGACCGCCCGAGTCGGTCAAGATATGTAATGCTGCAGGGGAGTTGGGAAAGAGCCAATGAGCGGACCTGAGACATGGGTTCGAAGAAGATAAAAGCGACGAAGAAGATCCGTGGTTAGAATACACAACATCCGGATCGGGATCTCATCAACGAATGATTATTATGAAGACTAAGCCCAACCATCTACCAATCCATCCAATGACCAAGGTAAGTGACCGCGAGAACTTCGTGGGCTTTGATTAACTTTTACCCCGAGATCATTAGGCGACCTAATTATTATAATTTACAAAATCATACTTCCTCAAATTCTATTGAATTAAATTACCCCAGGCCCAAAGTTCTAACTCCCAAACATACTTATTAGTTATTACATTCATACCTCCACCTAAAATCAGCATGATTACATCTTACTAGTTAGTAGTTCTTGCAAAAGAACGAAAACTCAAATATACTACCCCATGAAGTCTCAACATACTGATTATGGCTGGCGGTATGGCCAGGGCAATATAACTATTCCAGGGCTACTATGTTACGTTGTAATCAGTGAATCATTCGATCTCGACACTTTCGAGCATTTGGATTAAAAGTTGAACCAAAGCTGCTTTCGAACGATCGGCCATAAAATCTGAAGATCGAACTCGACTCGCTTAAGTATTCGATATAGAACATTTCAATTAAGTAAGGCGATTATTTTTCTAGAGTTCATTTGATTTTTAGTGAAATATGGTAAGATCGAAATTTTCAATTTCGACTAAATCTAATACTTTCATTTCAAATAATTTTTTTAATTATGAAAAATAATATTTTATAATAAATTTAATAAATAAAATAATTATTTAGAACTCGAGAATATTTCAACGACTAATTATTCGAGTAAGCTCATTCAGAGCCCAACTCGAAAAAAAACCGAATCAGTCGATGTCTCTAACAGTCAAGTGCGAGTAAATTCACGAAAGAACCCATTCATTTACAAACTCTAATGTTAACTATGGAAAGTTATTGTGTGATGAGGGAATTTGAGGTGAAGTAATGGATCGTGAAACGATCAGAAATACATGGTTTAAATCTGAGAATAAAAGCGCAGTGTGGTTTGAGAAATCACATGATGTCTCACACCGTGTGAAACACCACACAATAACTTTCTTGTTAACTATAGATGGAAATTACAAAAATGTCCTTATCTTCAAGTGTTAAAATAAAAGTAATTAAAGGGGAAAAAAAATGTTCCTTCCGCCTAATCCACTCGGAAAAAGCTACGCATCCCGAAAAACATCACCGACAAATGATCTCCACCCTTCATAATTTATATGACATGACAACAAATATAAAGAATAGAAAAGTGAATGCTCAAGATGTCATTCGGTAATTTTTCGGGTATATATATTCGGAGGATGTATCCTTGTCCAATCCACTCGGCCTCCGACTAGCAGATCGTCCGCCACTATCCATTTCTCCCTCACAACTACCACACCCGCACCACCCACCCACCCACCCAACCAAAATTCCCTACCTATATCTTCTTACAAAATAAAAAACATCAATAATCTTCCCAATTCTTAAGGGAAAAAAAAAAAAAAAAAACAATTATCATGAGCCCAGTTTTTTGCCTGCTTATGTGACTCCCATACAAAGCCACCCCGGACTCATAGCATTCTGATTCACGACTATTAATTGTAGTAATAATTAGGTTAAGGAAATGTTGAAATGTTGGCCATGGCCTACGTTCAAGGCGGAAATAGAAACCCTAAAATAAGCGATCAACGATCAAGGCGGGCTTGCTCCGGTCACCCCATGTTGGGGCTGCCACCGGACTCCTCAGTCTCTCAAGACTCCCAGCAACCGTCGACCTTGAAACAGGCGCTTAGCTATGCGCTCATCGCCGGCAATGGGGCGTCTCCTTCAAGGCGAAACCGCCGGGCTTCTTTTCTTTCAAGGAGAAGCTTCCATAATCATCCCACCAGCGGAGAAAGTTTTGGCGACGGTTTCAGCGTTCACTCATCGTAAAATTTTCGGGGGGCCGGCCACCACTCGATACCATCAAAAAATTTCTGGATGTCCAAAATTTCAAAGGTAATTATGCATTAGGTCTTCTTGATCATAAGCATGCTTTGATTCGTTTTCGACATAGCGTGGACTATATCCGTTTATTTTGAAAGTTTCACGGCAAGTGGGTAACAAGACCATGAGGGTTTTAAATGGACTTTTGATTTTCATGTTGATCGGGAATCCTCTATAATCCCGCTTGGATTTCCTCCCCAAATTGCCGGTTCATCTCATGAACACGGATTTTATTTTAGTTTAATGCAATCGGTTGGAAAGCCCTTACGCATTGATGCATTTACGGGTGAACTCGTGGACCCGTCTTTGGCTCGTGTTCGAGTTGAAGTTGATGTTACGAAAAATCTTCCAAACCGCATATGGATTAATTCAAAAGGAAAGGTTGATGTTTACGCAACTTTGTCATTCTGAAAGGCTCTCGCTTTGCTTATTGCACTCATTGTTGGCACATTGGTCACAATCAAGATCATTGCATTGTCAAGCATCCGAATTGACCGGCTTCGAATAAATCTACTACTAGTAAACCGGAACCAATATATGCGGTGAGAGCTTCCGTGGAACAACCAAAGCCCCACGATGCACAAGTCAACGCGGAAAAATCGACAAATTCGAGCATTGTGCTAACGTAGGCTTTGGTTTCTACACCATCCACAAGCAATGCTCAATCGAATAGCAATGAGGTTGAGTTTGTAGAAATACCACGACGATAATATCTGAGAAGACCAACAAAGACTCCGCGGTGACACGGTATAGAAGAAGAACCGATGGGGAGCCCAATCATGATTCAAAGACCTACCAAAAATATACAAGACGACTCAAAAGCGGCTAACCAGATCAAAGTCAACCCAACAAGAGTTATCTTCACCTCCCAAACGGATACTATCACCAAGCAAGCGGATTCTTCACTTTGAATAAAGATAACGAGCCATATAGACTTTGAAGGCATCGTCTGGTAAAATCATGAAAAGAAAAACTACTCTTCGGATATCGAACACGACACATTTGAACTGAAAAAATTCATATAATGGTTTGGTGGTAGGCGATTGAGGAAGAAAAATAATCGTTACAACTGCAGTTTTGTTTCTTGAGCTAAGAAACTCGGCTTGTGATTTTACAAAAACCTTTTATCTTTTAAAAATATAGAGTTATGAAACTAGGAGCATGAGTTTTTAAAATATTTTTAAACTTTCAATAAAATTCTACTTAAAAATAAAATAAAATAAATTTAAAAAAAAATGTTGGCCATGGCAAAATAGGAATTTTTTTTTTTGTGGAAAATAGATTTTTGTGTGTGTAAGAAAAATAGGAATTTTACGACGGCTATTTTCATATTTCTGGTAAATTTAGTTTGCTTCTAGTTGGTTTGGTTGATAAGGAAGGGTACAACATTTTACTATTATGACTCGTTTGGATTGATTTAATGTAATGAAATGGAATGAATCTGTTGAAATGAAATATAATGAAATGATATTATTTCATTACTGCGTTTGGTAGGCAATGAAATAAAATCGTTTCTTATTGCATAATTTATTTTTTTTTTGCATTCCGACCATTCTATTGGAATTTTTATGGAATGAAAATTCCTCCCAGGAATAATTGAAGAGAGTTATCTCCAATCACCAACATTAGCATAAAAAAAGTAGGAATGGATAAATAGCACATAAATCGAAGGCTATCACGGATCCGGAAGTGCGTTGCCTGCAGCTCGTGGCGCTCTAAGTGAGTCTGAAGGTTTTACAAGCTGCCATGGCTGCAGAGTGCGTGCACGGTGGAGGTGACTTCAATCTCCTTGTTGCACCGATGGCTTTTCCTCTGTAATACGAGAGTGTGATGAGGGTGACGAGACGGTGATCTTACTGCTTTAACAAGTGAAGAATGGTGGTCTTGGGAAGCGCGTTCCAACTATCCAAAAATCGGGTTTCTTATACATTAATCTTTGAGAAATTCCATTGATTTTCTTAACTTTACAATGCATATATACATAAATTCTCTTTTTCTTGCTTTCTTAGGGTATTAATTTTGATATATTGCAATTCTTCATGACTCCCGGAAGAAGCACTTCCGTTTGCTCTCCTTCTTCTCTCTTCTCTCTGCTGTCATCTGCATCATTCGCCGGGATGTGGTGTAACGCCCACTGACCCAGGCTGGTAGCGCTAAATGAGTCGTAAATGTCAGAATTAAGTAAATGTCGGTCATGTTACTTGAACACGCCGTCCTCTTGCAGTACAAAGGGCTAATCAGAGTTAATAAGACCTTTATGTCTCCCACTGCTTATAGGGGTGAGTATTCTCTTATTTTACCGATGTGGGACTTTACATTCTCATCCCCTCGCTATAAGGGGTGGCGTCCTCGCGAGGGCGGCCGAGGCCCCCATATCCCCGGATCGTCCACTACCAGAGGCCGATGTGGGACTTTACATTCTCCCTCCAGCCTATAAGGGGTGGCGTCACTCGCCGAGGCGGCCCGAGGCTTGTTCCCGGATCGATGTGGGACTTTACATTCTCCCTCGCTTATAAGGGGTGGCGTCCTCGCCGGGAGGCCAGGCGAACGTTCCCGGATCGTCCTACCAGAAGAAGTAGCTGAGCCATCCTTACACACGTCTTCTTATGCGGTCACGGTATGCATGGTCGGAAATCGATGAAAGTCGGCTCACGAATACCGTTGCATATGCGCCCTGACCCGGGCACAGTAGCGCTAAATGAGTCATAAATATCGGTCATTAGCTTGGGCCGCCATCGCTCGTTGGTCTAAAAGAGGATTAACGGGTGTGAGGCGCTTTATACTCGCGACATATGGGGTGAGTATTAACTTATTTTCTGGAGTGTGGGACTTTCTGTATGGTCTCCGATCAGGTAAGTTTTGTTTTGCCTTCTTATTTTTAATGTATTTCTTCAGTCAATCCTAAGATCTGATATAGGGTTGTTGCCGGCTTCTCATAAAGTGGATAATAATATAGAACTAAAGGAGTGTAAAATATGTAGATCTAATGAAATTGTGCATTTTGTTTGTTTATTCCTCAATTCAGTAGGTACACCATTATCCCTCATTTCTTGCTCCAGTTGCAGAGGAACCCAACAATACAGGCAATGCCATGAAAGCTTCAGATCCTGAATCAGGTATGTGTAGCTTGAATCACTCAAATCCCTAAGATCTGTTATAGGGTTAACTGTCCTAACTATATAGTACTTAATAAGTACTAAAATACTTCTCAACTTATAGTTCTATTCCCTAATCAGGTGCCTGGGATTGGAGCAATTAGAGGATTTGCTCTAAGTTGCAGCAACTACTAACAAACAGTGTACATGGTGGTTTTACCTATCTCACATTAATCAGTTTTTTTATTAATTTTTACAACTGGTAAATTTTCCATTTCTGCTAATAACGTTAAAAGTTAGCATGGAAACATTCTAACCATAAATAAGTGAACTTTAATTGGCACCATGAAAATATTCATAGAAAAAGAAATTTAGTGGATTGTATTTACCTAATTTTATGTTGATATATAGCTAAAGCCCCAAAGCAATGCATGTCTGGGGTCATGAAAAAATAGAGGATGTGGAGCTGGAAAAAAAAACAGCGAATATGAAGCATTGGACTAATAAATCTAAGATTAATGTCTTGCTTGTTTTGCATTAATGGTTCCAATGTTTGGATATGATTATAAGGTAATGAAATATAACGAAATTTTATTCCAAATAAAATGAAAAATATCCTCTCTTTTTTCTTTCAAAATGGATGGAATGATCGCATGTATTAAAATAAAAATCGTAAGCATTATGTAAGTGATGAGATAAGGCGAGATGAGATTGGGGTGGGTAGTGGGGTGAGAAGTAGGAATGGGTGGGGTGAGTTAGGATATGTAAGGTAGGTTGTGGGGTAGGGTGGGTGGTAGGTTGTGAGGTAGGGTGGTTGGGTAAGGTAGGTAAGTAAGGTAGGTGGGATGAGGGTATAATGTGTGGAGGGGTATTGTAGGTGGGTGGTAGAGTAAAACTACCTGCATCCCTTTCAGCCACTTTAACACTGCGCTGCCATATTCTCACTCTTATTTATGCTCCCTCTGACTCACTCTTCCACTGTCATCTTTGTACCACAACATTATTCCACACCACCATGATCACTCTGTGTTTTATTTATTATGAAATTAGTTTTATTAATTCGATTCGTTCAATAATCTTATTTTCTTCGAATTCATATAAAAACAAGCGTCTTGTAATAGAATATGTATAGAGCATGAAATTCAATTTGATTAAAAGAATATATGGAATAGGATACATCCTTGCAGTGGTAAGGCCTATCGATAAGCGTTTGGTAGATTTAGAGAGTTGCATCGTCATTAAGTAAAATACTAAAGGTACATTTGGAAGTATGTGTTATATCAAATTCTTAACTCATCTAAAAGAATAAATTGCATGTTATGGTTAAAAAAATATAAAAACATCAACATTGCACTGCGTCGATTTTGAATTTGTTTGATTGTCACATTGATTTTTTTGTTGGATCTGCCACCCGACACCAACATGCATATATGTTCCAACAAAGTTGGACATGTTTGTGAATAAACCATCAATTCATGTGTACATATACCAGTGACAAATAAATAATACAACAAACCACGACTAAAAAGGAAAACCACTAAGAGATAAATGTAACAACACTTCATCAAAAAATGATTTCTGAATCATAAAACAAAAAAAGTTTAAAGGCAGATAGTAGAGTTGAGTGCACTTATTTTAACTTGGGCCAAAAAAAAAAAAATGAAAAATCCCTTTTATTTATAAAGAGATGCAAAGTTATGAAACTTTACATACTTCTGTGTTCGAAGGAAGAAAAAAAGAGTGCAGTGCACTTATTTTAACAGGCAAAAAAATAAAAAGTCCCTCCATCATGAAATATAAGTAATTTGGATTTTGATTTGGTATCAATCTGAAATATAAGTAATTTGGATTTTTCGATTTTGTATCATAAATCATTAATATAATACCAGTGAATCTTCTTCAAATAGTCGTTGCCGCAGTTTTGTATCATAAATCATTATATAATACCAGTGAATCATTGTATATATTATTTCTGATTTATTTCTTCATAGAAGTGATAATATGTAGCCTACTTTAGAGTAATAAGTTATTCATTTGTTTTGCTTCTCTCTTGCTTTATTGCATTTGTTCCGTAAGTAATACAAGTTCATTACCTTCAAAATTTAAGAGGTGATTATGTAAATTATCATTTAGTAAAAGATAATTATATGTGGCGCGAAAGTTATTAATAATTATGTTGGTAAATAAATTGTTGGTTTATTATCTAATTAAGGGTATTATAGAAATCACTATGATGGTTAGGGTTTTCGTTCAGGAATATTCCATAATGCTTCCAGGTCCATAATCTTTGCCTTTATATAGGCTACCTTGTGTCTGTGTATCGGTTGGTGATCATCTGAAAAAATAGGCGTAGACCAGGAGAAGGCTAATAGCAGCGTAAATGTGTCGCTGTGCGTATGGAGTTAACTAACTTTTGTGTTCTGAGGTTTGGATCGGGCGGCAAACGAGATGGAGTCGAATAACAATGGATGTAGAGCAGTCTGGCATTGAATTCTTCGACTTCCAGCTTATTGGGTAATGCGAATCACCATGTTTTCTATCGTGTGGTAGCGAGCCAGGTTATAATTCATGTTAGCCGAACTATATGAATTATTCTTTGTCATCAAATCCTTCCGAATAATCGTGCGTATGGTGTAGATTTTACCCGTTTGCGATTATTCACGAAAACCAATAATATCCCAAGGTGATGATTTCGTTATTTTATTTAAAAGCTGGATGGATTGGTTGGTCGGTCACGGATTATTGTTTCCCGGACCTCGACCATGAAATCGGTTGAGAATCACCATTTGTCGTCAACACACCGCCATCGCCACCATAGCGGTGGTTGTTGCTAAATCGACGGCCACGTCAAGGCTACGTTAGTAGCCATCTTCACCCGACTTCACGATTATCATCCTTTGTCGGACCACCATTGGGTGTGGTTGCGTTGGCACTATTAAAATTAAAATAAAAAAAAAAAAAAAAAAAAGGGGACATGATGAAGGCGATTGGGAGACCAATACGGTGGCGGCGGCATGATTTGGGTGCCGTTAGTTCCTCTTAAGCCACTTGTGGAGAGTGTGTGTTTTCATCTTCAGGTTGAATGCATCGGTTGTCGTAAGGATTAGGTTTTCCTTTTTGGGCCATTGGGCCACTTTAATTAATTTGAGTACAGTATATATATATATTTTGGATGCTGTCGTTCTAATACTCATTGATGTCACCATCTAATTTGAAGATTTAATTCTCTGGGTGATTAATATTACGTGTCACATAAATAAATAAATAAATAAGATGATTTATCAGCGTTTATAGATGATAAATAGTGATACATAAAGAATCGTCGGCGTAAAGTTAAAGTGGCTTAGTGATTTTGATCGTTTTATAATAGCAATTTATTTTGCTGTGGCTATTGATTTTGATCATTTATAATAGCAATTTATTTTGCTTTGGTTTTGTGTGTACGCCTTTTGTGGTATTTTGAATAGAATCTTTTAATATAGATACTGGGGTAAGGAATGACAAGTAGCTATTTTAGGATTGAATTATTCTTCCTTTTTAATTAGTATATCAATATTATTTGTCTTTAAATGTGTACATCGGTGCGCATATAATTTGCTAATATTAATTTGGAAGATTATGCAGATCGATCATTTCATTCCATATATAACTATATCACACAGTTAGTAGGTGATAAGTGGTGATGCATAATGAATTTGTCACATAATATTTAGTGATTAAATCAAGACATGTTAATGTTGTAATAATTTTATTGTGGAAAAAGATATGCATATTTAGACAATATTTAATTTCATATATTTATATCAAACATAAGATCTAGTTGACTTATGTAAGGTTGTCAATATTTAGAATCTCATTGGTGTCGAATGTTAGGTGTAGCCACGATGACAACGTGATAATGCATAACGATTTTGATCACATTATGTAGAGTGATTGAAAATTACGTCGATAATGCTTTTAAATTGACAAAAGGTTCAGATTAAATGGTGTATCGACATAAGAAATCATTTGTATTCACGCTTATTTGAATAATTTCTAAGGTAATATGCCATATCATACAGTCGATTTTGAGTGTAGCCGCGTGACTCAATGGTTGACAAAGACTTAATCATATTGTTTAGTGATTAAGATATGCAGAAATTGATGTCGCATCATGTTAAAGAGGATCAATTTAATGCATATTTAGGCTTTGCAGTTGAGGATTGATTGACATATATGAGTGAGCCATATCTTGTTTGTGCATTTGGTGGAACCTAATAATTAACTAGTTTGATTAATTAATGTTTTGTAAGTATTTCCGTATACGTTATTGAAATACATAGTTTGATTGTTTGTATTAATGGAAATTATATAATCAAACATTATGTATCACATTGAATATTACTTTTCTTGTCTCTCGGAGTAACCCACGGCATCCGGAATACATGAGAAGTATCGGCGATTAATCATGTAATGTTTAGTGATTACATGAGTGGCTTCATTACATTCCGGACCAATTAGTTCGTTGGATAATGCCCGTACCAGGAAGGCAATTATCTTTATGAAATAATTGAAATAAGATAAATTAGCATAAAGATGAGGAGGATTTTATCTTATGCATGAGTGCGAGATGGTCTCCTCTATCACAGTTAATTCTCGAGTCTTGTTATTTGATGAATAAATTCATGTAGTGATTCTGACCTCTACTTGAAGGCGTGGATTGCTTATAATCAATTAACATTGGTTGATTCTGTCTAAAACCCAACTACAATATGATTGATTTATGAATGCATTGGTGGGATCTTTGTAATTCGTTATGGGTGCTCCACCACTCCTTCACGGAATCACGTTTATCAGCGATGGGTTGATTTATGAGCATTTAGCAGATCAATAAACTATGTTGGTGCTCTTAAAATAAAATTTAACCATTTTTTGAAATGAATTTCCATTAAGGATAAAGTTTATTTTGACCCTTACTAATGTTAGAGTTATTATCGATGACATATAATAAAATTGTTCGATCTGATACTTCCATAATAGAAATTGGGTTATTAGTGTTGGTTTGTAGATCATTTTGGATTACTAATATTATGATTTTCTATGGTCTTGGAATGATTTCTATTTGTGATAGTGTAATTAAATACATTTGTCATGTTGAGTGTTCATAATTTTATGAACATAGAAAATCTTACGTGGTCCCATGGTGTATTTGATCATTTGTGATACGGCATGATGAGTGAATTTGCAGAGACATATAAGGAATATCGTATTGTCTCATTTGAAATTACACTTAGAGGTAATCTTGTTCTATTAGTTTTAGTTAGGGACATTAAAGTATGTTATCTTAGTAGTACGAAATTACTTTGTGTTAGATCTCGTGTTTAGTTGTGATATTAGGTGAAGTGTTTGAGGTCTTTTACTTCCACAGCCTCCAGTCAGTGTCGTGAGTCAAATTTTTCATCCGATAGATGAAATTATGAGAGCTATCATCTTTTTGGATAGTGAATCTCTCGTGCTCAGCAAGATTTCAGTCTTTGATACAATGGAGCATGATAGCCTCTTAAGTTATGTCTAACACTTACATTAGATAGTTGACATCGATGAATATATCCTTTGTTTGACATATGAAGTGGCGATATACTTCCTACACAAGAGTAAACTAAAGTTTGTAGGTGGATTGTAGGGCATAATAAACTTTATTTATCACATGACTTGAGTTTGTCGGAGTTTAATATGAGCAAACCATTAAATTTACTCGTTATGTGAGATTTTAGATGAGATCAAGTGATATAGTTAGTGTCTTTGTTCAATATTTTGGATGGCTTGAGTATTCGTCTCATATTTTGATATCATCCATTATTGTGACCTTCTATTACTAACAAAACATATTGTCCACAAAGTTTTATGGTGAGGTAAAGTATGCTATTTATGATAGTATAGAACAAAGACATTTATGGCGGGAAAATATATGTCATTTTTCTCCTTGAGCAGTCAATCACTTATTTGTACCATCGTGTGTGGTTGAGTGGGAGAATCCGTCAAAAATGACATTTATTAATATCTATAGCGATTAAAATTTATTTGAACATTGTATAATATTGTTAGATTCTCTTGAGGTTGTCATTTTGACAACATTATGTTAATGGAAAGAATCATCTTGAAGCATTACATATTCGGATTTGACGCTTCAGGTGTGACTAAGTTGTGACTCTTGATATGTAGTACAGTCAAATGAAGTGTTCATATACAAATAGATATTTTGATCGATTCATTAAAATCGAGAAGAGCTTGATCACGTATTCTAACATAATGTGAAGTTAGAAACCATAAGGATTTTGGGAAATACTAATTGGTGAGTGATTATTCTAAGTGATTAATAATAAGGTGAATTGCATAATTGCATTTCATTTAGAAGCTTAATTGATTACAAATGGAATATGTTATACTTACGTATTAATTAGAGGAGTCAATTATAAGATTGATCAGCATGTTGAGGACAATCACGTAGTGGTGTCTACTCAGATTTTACAAACCACTTAATTAAGTAAAAGCAGTGAGAGTAAATTTCTCGATTATTAAAACTTCTGATTCTATTTGAGTTGTGTGCAGTAATCTATACGACAATTGGTTGGATGAATTAGTTCTTATGAACATTATTATATTATGAGCATTGTTACATCTGAGAAAATTCATGTTTATACTAGTCTTTTATTTATTAATTATAGAGTTCCAGTATTGATGATTGAATAAATCACTTGGGAACTTCATTCTTATTATAATAGACAAAATAATCACTAGATTTGTTGTTGAGAATTTTCTCATAAAGAACTTAGATTATCAATTCTTATATACGATTCATGAAGAATTTTATGCCCGTTTTTATTGATTGTAGCTCAATGATTGAAATATGGTTTATTTAAGCATTATAATGGTTGTCATTTGTGTGATTAACCAGCTTGAAATGTACCTGACATGTGTTGGAGAACAAAAGCAGCAGATAATTGTTTTGATTAGCAAGTATTTATCATGTGTTTTATAGCTTAGATTTGTTATCTTGGTTTACATTGTAATGATGTTTTCGACCCGTTAGGAGTAATGGCCATATTTTGTTAGGGCTATCTTATGATAAATAATTTCCTTTAAAAGTATATATTTGTATGATTTTGATCTTGGTATGGATATAAAAGGTTCAATAGGGATCATCTATCGTGGGGATCTCGTTAAACTTGCATCGACTACCTTTAAAGGTGAACTTGTGTATTGATTGAGTAACTCATTTTAATAACCGAGAAGTTTTTGTATAGTTGAGACCATGAGGCTTTATCAGTTTGCTTTATGATTTGTTGATGGATATAACCACAGCCAGATTTTTGTTGCATTACGTCATCGCATATTGCCAAGAATGAATTACGATGATGAAATGCAAATGAAGCATTTATAGGACACGTTATCCGAGAGGTAAGCTAGCTATAAGGCAAGTGTCAAGTAAGTGGAATAATATGAGAATCTCGATTGCATATATCAAACTTATATTATCTCAATCATATTGTACTAAATGTGTGGCTTATTGATTTTTAAGGATAGTGAATACGTCACGAACTCCTACGGGAAATTTGTCAAAATAGACATACGTAGTGATCGCTAACGATTACGTGAAGGTGCACGAGTTCATGTGTGGGTAGATCATTTGGATTAGGACGAAATAACATAGGCAAAATGGATGGCTGCTTTCTTAAGAAAACTACATTGAGGTTGGAAAATTACTGTTGCAGCATCATGGTCATAAGTGCTTATTTTACTATACATACATACTTCATTCATCTACTTTCACATAGGTTTCATTTTAAGTTGTCATTGAACATTGTTTCAACGAGCTCCGTCTTTGTTCTTCATTTTGCTGATGTCTTTTTTTTTTTTGATGCTTTCATAATAGGCCATTTGTTCAGACAACAATTTGCAGGCCATATGGTTTAAACAACTGATTACATAGCTAATGGCTTGATTCATGACATGAAATGGATTGGCTTCCTGTTCGTTTGTCAGAGCAAGTTGGTGACAATGGAGAATTTGAGTGGATTAATCAACCGTATTCAAAGATTGTGCACTGCCCTTCGACTACAGCGGTGCTGGCAAACCTCTCTCCTATGCTCTTCCTTCCCGCCATCGTCGTTGGGGGACAAGTATAGCTTTTTCTCTATTTCTCAGTGTATATTTTAAGATGTTTTATCTTTCTCCCGTGCCACTATCCCTTTCTTCCATGCTGATGATCTTTTGTTTTTCAACATCTTTATCTTGAATGACTTGATTTGAATTACCGTTGTGCTTATCGAAAAATGCTGTTGATCCTTATGATGCAGTCAAAATGGAAGTTGCTCAGGAATTAGCAGCTGCAGTCATTGAGGGGGTAGATGCACCAACTTCTAAAACAACAATTCTACGGTGGCCTATGGAGGCTAAAGTTGCTAAAACGATTGTGAGTCCACAATTGAGGCCATACAAGTTTTTTTGTTTTTTTAAAAATTACTAACAGTTATTTAAAATCTATTTTCGAATGTAAATAGAGATGATTCCATTCAATTGGCTTATGTAAATTAAGTGACTCAAGCTGACAATGAGACTGTCATGACAATCTCTCATTTGGACAACATTATGAATTTATGACTGTCTGATAAATATTTAGCAAATAGAATGAATGTCTAGGTGAATAGACTTTCTGGGTGTAAAGTAGGTATGTAATGATTACATTCGTAACTACACCACAATTACATTTGAGGGCAACAACCGTGCATCGCCTGGTAAACTGCCACTAGTAACTTTTATTCTCTTATTGATTTGCTAAATAAAAGATTTTTCTTTGAATTTCCATTCTCAGGTGGCAACCGGGCAAGAGAAATGTCCGGTAATGATATAAGAATTAGGAGGAAGAGAATTTTGTCATTGATTAATTGATAGCCTTTTTCAAGCAGCGTAGAGGGACGAAGAAACAGAGAGTATTGGAGATTTTGGAGAAGATGAATGGAAGGTTAATTTTGTCATTGCAGTCAATTTATTAATTGATAGCCCTGGCAATAATTATATTGCTCTGGCCATACCGGCTGCCCGATATTATTTGCAAAGACTCACCAAGAGCACTTGCAGTAGAAACTGTAAATCTTTTAAAAACTCTATTGTAGAGATTTCAACAGGAAAAATAATACTGCAGCAGATACTATATTTTTTACTGTAAACTACAGATTCTGTAAAATTTCTTTTACATCTACCGTATTCATCCAGATTCTATAAATTTTCCTTTATATCTACCGCACTATGTAAAATAAAGTGTCTGATGTATTTCATCTTGAATTAAGATTCTGTAAACCAGAAAAACGTGTATTTAAAACTGTATGATAGAGTATTCCTTTATCTGGTGCGAGTGCTCTAAAAATTATATTTTTGTTGAAGCAAATTGTTCTGGAGTTAAAAATTGTTTTGTCCAAGGTTGATTATTAAAATATATATTTTAGAAATCGATTTTTTTTAATTCAAAAATCGATTAATATGACCCACAAGTAGTTGTCTTGTTTGGTTTTGGGTCGGGTTGGATCTATTTGGATCCAACTCAATATTTTATTCAATTCAATATCTTATTTACCATTATTTTATTTATTTTATTATAATTTCTCTCACCAATCATTTCATAATCAACAAATAAAATAATATTAATTAATTTATTTTATTCACTTTAATAAAATAATGATAAATAAGATAGTAAAGTAAATAAAATAGCGAAACTAAGCTAAAAACATGCAAATTTGCACGGTTTTTGATTCACCAATGCTAATTTGAACGCTGAATCTAAAGCGTGCAAATTTTCACGATCGATGGGTGTATCTCAAGAATTTGAATTTGCGGTTTGACAACACGCCACGTGCAAATTTGCACGTTCTGGAGACACGCCCATGCAAATCTGCATGTTTTATCTGAACGGTCGCCATCTTCCTTACCTGTAATATTCCAATTTTCGGGAAATGGAAGACGTGTCAT
The DNA here is from genome assembly GCA_026214975.1 of Gentiana macrophylla. NCBI lineage: Eukaryota > Viridiplantae > Streptophyta > Magnoliopsida > Gentianales > Gentianaceae > Gentiana > Gentiana macrophylla. The sequence goes on along the minus strand of CM047808.1, from coordinate 118,422,370 downwards.
TTTGTGAAAATGAAAAATTAGATTCATTCTTTTATGGAATAAATAATATATATATATATATATATATATATATATATATATATATATATATATATATATATGTGTGTGTGTGTGTGTGTGTGTGTGTGTGTGTATATATATGTATATTTCAAATTTGTATATATATTTCCTTGGGGACTAAAGCGTAATTAAGGAAGCAGTTAAAGGGATTTAGTGGAGATTAAAAGAGAGAGGTTTTATTTGGGAAAATAAACCTCCCACTAAAATAACAAGTTGTCGGAAACTTTGAAAACACTTTTCCTGCAAGTTTGAGAGCAAAGGAGAGGCAAGGATACTCCTTCAGATTTCTAAGTAATTACTTGGTGGTTTTCAGATCAAAGTAGGACACCGGAATCGTGAGAAGACAATGATCGTTTACCAAGATCTTCAAGTTCTTCAAGGTATGGATTTCGGCCCTAAGGGCAGTTTTGATCAAGTTTGGTGTCTTCTTGGCTTAATTCATAGTCATATATGTTTAGAAACCTTGATCCTAACTAGTTCTTGAATTGGTTGTGGATCAAATAGGTTTTCGTCGAAGTTTGAAGTTGTACTGCATATTTTCTGCAAGTTTGCTTTGGTTTGGTGCTTGAAACAAGTAAAAGATCTTCCTATTGTGTTAAATCAAGTGTTATAAGGTTTGGTTGTGAGTTTAGAGTTGTTTTGATGCAATGTTTCATATGTTTTGATGTTTAGACCAATGTGCTATGATATGGTATGTTAAAGACTCATATTTGTTGTTGTTTTGCTGTTAAAACTGATGAAGAACGTGTGGAAAAGTTGTGGAATCGTGAGAAGTGTTGAAAATTTATGTTTAGGGTTTTCCCAGGTTGAATACGTACGAATTGGGTAGCAATGTGCACGCATTGCTGGAACAGGTTTGGACAGGATTGTTCCAGTAGGTAGAATGCGTACGCATTCTAGTGAATGCGCACGCATTGTTGCTTCAGGATGTTCATATTTGTTCCAGCATGAACAATGTGTACGCATAATGCGTACACATTGCAGGCAATGCACACGCATTGGCTGAACATGAACTTTCAGCAAGTCTCTGAAACAGTGATGAAACAGTGAATGTGCAGGCATTCCAATGAATGTGCACGCATTGACCCTAGTTTTGGGGAAAAAATGTTTTAAGCTATGTGCTGAGTTTTAAGTGTTGTTTCTTGATCTATTAACACTAAATAAACATGATCAAGTCTTGATTAAGTTTCTGATGCGTTTAGTTCCGGCACCAGATGTACTCTTTCAAAGAGTTGAAGTTCGGGACCGTCGGAAGAGCATGATAGGCTTGTGGTTTGGTGGATTTGTATTTGACAGACCTAAACCTAACCTTGGAAACGGCGCCAGAAAGCTGACGGACATTATCTAGGCTATACAGATCCTAACCGGCAGTGTACCGGGTCAAATTGTAGTGCTAGTCTGGTGAGTCAGGTCGTATTCCTCAGGGAAAACATGGTAATTCTTTTAAGTGGGGTTAAACACCAAGAAGCTATTATTAACTCGATCTAAGTCGCAGTTTTATCATTTTCTGGGTTAGATTATGTTAGATCGATTAGATTAGTTAGTAATGTTAGAGTTAGATGTTAGTAAAGCAGAAAAATAAAACAAATAAATACTAATATAATATATAGATATATTTTTGGAATCTAGCCAAGAATTATGTCACTGAATCAATATATCTTTTTAGTTAATAAATGAGACAGATCTTTTCCTTGCTTCAAGGAGGTCAATTATAAATGAAACGGTGTACTCCTAAGCTAGACAACTCTTCCTCACACGCAGCGTATGAAATTGTCATATGTCCATTGCATCACCCAAGTCCACAATCAAGTTACGGTTTTTACGAGCAGGTCCCGAGTACAAATCTACCTTTAGATAAAAGAGTCATTCCGTTAAATCAAACGGTCAATTTTATTTAAAAGGCTCCGGTTGTCAAAGCCGGACGATTCAACTTTCCGGTTTAAGTTTCAATTAAACTGATGATTTAACATTATTACGATCTCGAGTACAAATTTCAATAAGATTCATCTTTTTAGGACAAATCTGCCCCCGGGTAGGAAACTGGGTTCCGTTGTCACGTTTTCACTCGGCCAATTTTACCCTCCGGTCTTTCTATTTTAACGTTTCATTAAGCGCAGAAAGAAAGAGATTCATTATAATTGATTTTAATCATTATTACCAGAGTCGATCATTCATTTTACCAAAAGATTAACTCAGATTCATATCTTGGCTAGATATATTTTTAGTTTAATATCATATATAAATAGAAATAGAAATAATAAACATAACAATTTTAGAATATATTACCGGTTATGACTATCGAATCGGGGTTGTTTCCAACGGATCTAACATGCCAAAGCTTCGAAATCAACAATCTTCGATAATTATTCCGCCATTACAACGATACTATAACCATTTTATTTATATATGTGAAAAACATATATACATACATACGTAGACATATATATGTATATACGGGCCCCGAAAAGAAAATTAAAAGAGAAACGAGATGAAAAAGAGAGTAGATCTAGATCTATCTATATATATATATATATATATCACATATATATTCATACATAGAATATATATATATATACATGATCTACAAAATAAAATAAAAAACAAAAAGAAGAGAGGGACGGCCTAAGGCCAAGAAGAGGGGAAGAAATGGGGAAAAGATTTGAGAAGAGAAGGGGCAGCTCATTCTGTTCAATTGGCTCTGTTTATATAGCCACAAATTGAAGGGCCGGATTGATCCAGCCTTCTCTTTTAAATTCGTATCTTCTGCGTCTGACTTCAATCTTCAGTTTCGTTCCGTCAGTAAATTTTAATTTTTCTGCACGATCACATAGAAACGAACCACAGGCAAATCTGACACCAAAAGTTTTAACAGAAAATCCTTGGGCTCCAAGTATCAGACATAACTCTCGTCTCGTTATTCAGTCTTCAGTTCTGCTTTCGCAGTAAATCTTATCTTTTGTACCTGAACACAAAGAAACGAACCACGAGTAATTCTGACAATAAAAGTCCAAAAGCACAGTATTTGCACTGTGGGAATTTATTTTTATTAATATAAATAAAATACAATAAAAATACCATAATTTATATAAAAATTACTACTTTCAAAGATCTACAACTTTCATGAAGGACTCTTCTTCAGAAAATGTCGTTTTGATGAGCCATTTGTTAAATCGAAGATATAATTCGTTAGTGGTATCACTAACCATTTGAGCCACTTGACCACTTAAGTCAGTGGCACACTCTTATATCCCTAAAAATACCTCTTTTAGGCCTCAAAACGTGTCGTCACTCGGGGTTTTGGTCATCCTAAAGTTATGCAATAAATTACCAAAATACCAAGCGTAGATCCGATCATTTACACTCCGGTTACTAAACCGGTACAAAACTTATAAAACTTATAAAAATACGATAATTTATATAATAACTCACGCTTATACATTTGAATAAAACTTAGTATTTTTGACTTGATTTGATACAATAATGCTCAAAATGGTATCAATATTGGGGTAAAATATCATAAAAACGATCATAAATTTATCTCTCATCACAACCCCTACTTAGCTTTTGGGTGGCCCTCGATCAAAACAAGCGATAAAACAAAATGAATAAGAGATAAATTCATGAAGATAGAAGGTATAAGGAACAACCAGATAATACAACCTTTAGAATTATAACCAGGCTTTAACCTCAATATAAATGTATAACAGAGTGTGTGTGTGACAAGCCTTTTCAATTTCCACTATCCTCTCTTGAATAAATCAAGCAAAACACACAAATATCCATTCAGACAGCCCTAATGACTTTCCTAGGTATAATAGTAACAGTTCCTCACAAAGTTCTCCCGAGTACTTATTAGGATAATCCCTAAAGCATATCATTCAGTTTATACTGGGGATAGTCAGAAGATAGCTAAGTTTTCAACCACGCTTAAAGTTTTTTTTTTTTTTTTTGATGAACTTAATTTCACATGTGTAGCATATGCCTTCATTCCCAGCAATAGGACGTTTCGTGATAACACCCTAGCTGGACTTCTATCATTAGGCAGTCGGGAGCTTTTAGACCTCATAGTGATATAGGACGTTTCGTGATAACACCCTACTGCACTCAAATCATTGGTAGCTACAACCGACATATAAATATTTCATCTTATTTATTATTATTTTTTTTTTTTGTATTCTTCCTTTCATTCCACTTAACTTATATCCTTTCTATCACATTCAAACCTTCAGATATTCACAGTACACGTTCAAAAGTTAGGTACTAAGTTACTGTTATTATCTAGAATAACCACTAGGATACTGAATGGATACAGTTTAAAATTTTCGTTTCAATATCAAAGGCTTACGTGAACAATGAATTCATGTTACACAAATATATTTGGAATTACAATGCACTTACGGTTCACATTGGTTATACACATCCAAATTGATCATTATATCTTCAAATCCATGAAATATATACCTTATACAGTTTATTTTAATCAACTAAATAATGCTCGAAAAAAATAAAAACTAAGGGATTTATTGATACAAAATAAACATTAACGCCATTGCTAGACCAACGACTCCACTCCCCACTTACGAACTTACATTGTCCTCAATGTAAAGTAAGTGTAAATAAGTTGTTGGGAAAGCAATGGTGCACTAAAACAAGTCAAAACAAATACTCGGATTATAGTAAAGGGTGGGTGGGTGGGTCAAAGTTATGACCATTGTGTGTGCAAATAAAATAAAAGTATGTGGAGTGTAACAATGTAATGCAAAAGGGTAGATAAACACACCACATAAACTTTTATTGATTTAAAACACACAATATTCCACAGTAGTTGAACTAACATGTCACACATTATTTGAAATTTAAAACAGACTAGATCATGATATGAATATGCGACAAAGTATTAACTCTGAGTCTTTTATACCCAGATCCTCAAGGGTTATTTCAAATCGTTCTATCAACCTTAGTCCAAGAAATGATGCATTTGAATTTTATCTTTGTTATCCATCAGGATTTTCGGATAACCACCTAATCGTTCCCGTTTAATGTCATTCAAACATTCACCCTAAGACTTGGTGAAACAAAATGAAAATCAATCCGAAGTATTCGCAAAGTATCATCCAAAGTATGAGTAATTATTATATTTAACATTTTTACGGGCTGCCTCCCGGTAGCGCTTTTGGTTAACGTCGTTTGCTCGACCAAAATGATAAGGATTAACTAATATAATATACTAAACAAAACGGGATACTTCTAACAATTACTCACAAAAGCACGTAACAATTAAGCACATAATCCACTAAAAATAAATGCTTAAGGAGTAAAAAGGAAGGATAGTACCCGTCATTGACTACATTTATAGTCTATAGCCAGACTTTACCGTGCTTCAGTTTTTAAGGCACTGGTGGTGGGTCATCCTCACGCACTGCATCCGTCTTTTTTTATCAATATTGCTTTCCAACATATGTTAGACGAATGCCGTCGAATCCAACGGTTCTTGACCTTTTCCTTTGATTTTCGAGCTTTGAGTTTACGAGCTTTCACATTATTACTGGAGTCATCTTCTTCAATTACCTGCGTGTTAGTACAATCCACAACAAGGGAACACAAAGTGTCTACACAAGAACTAGATTCTAGTGTAGTGTGTGGATATTTCAATGAATTGTAAATGTTGAAGACAACGCTCTCATGATTAACTCCCAAACTAAACTCTCCCTTACAAACATCGATGAAAGGGGTATTAATAGTTAAGCACCGAAAAGTGTCGAGAAAACATGCATACTTCTCATAGTTAAACGAAGATGGTAAAGCTTCCTTGAATGATTGTGCCTTTTGAGGACATTGTGTGTCATCATTCAGTACCTTTTTCTTCAAAATATGCAGTGGATGTGGTGATGCCCTTCCAGGTTGAACCGATGTGAATTTAGGTTGAGCCGGATAAGGTTCGGTTTGAAATGGCCCTTTAGATTCCATATTCTTCTTATATTTACCATCTAAATCATCATCTACTTCATTATTCCCGAATTTTTCTAATCCATTACTTCCACAGATCCTTCCACTTCTGGTAATAACAGCATTTACCCCACTCAGATTTCTTTCGATATTACTTGGAATCCTTCCGAAGGGTTTACTGTTTTTACGTTCCTCTTCTCTACTCAAATGATATTCCAAATTCCGTAATGAAGCTTCTACAATTCTCATTACGGTATCATGTCCACTTATAGATGTTTTCAACGTACTCATATCCTTAGTGACTTGTACTTATGTAAGTCATCATGTTTTCCATATTTTGAGCTTGAGTTGACATCATACCCATCAGATTTTCGATTAATTTATCCCATTTATCAACTCCTTCAGGTTGAGTTGAACTTTGGGTGACTGGTATGCTTTGAGTGGTATATTGTGGATACGATCTAGGTAATGATTGTAGATTCCGATTCGAGGTATCTTCTTGATAAACTAGATTTGGATTCTTATATTGGATTGGATACGGTGGTTGTCCTTGCTTACTAGGGGTTTCAGACCAATGAAAAGTAGGGTGATCTCTTCTTATAGCATTAAACGAGTTTGAATATGCATTGTTCAAATTCCTATGCTGTTGTAAAAAACTCACCTTTTCCCTTGAATAGCCTTCTGGTTCTTCCATCCCTAATGACACATTATCATGATTCGAGTAGTCATTTGTTTTACTATTTCCTAACTCAGTTCTTATTCATTGTAAACCATCAAATTTCCTACTCAAATTCTCCAAGTGTGCTAGAACTTCCGCATTCGATGTACATTCTCCTCAAAGGCTACTTTTCTTGTGCTAGAACCGGTTTCCCACATACGATTATTTTTGGAAATCTTTTCTATAGCATCGTAAACTAATTGGGCTTCACTCATTATTAATTTAACCACCACATGCATGATCTACATCCGCACGTGAGTCTTTCCTTAATTTACTGACGTAAAAGTTGGATTTGCATATCTAAGGAATAACCATGATCGGGACAAGCTCGTAATAGCTTTTTAAACCTTTCCCAAGAATTCTCAAACGCTTCTTGAGATCCTTGTTTAAAGTTAGCAATTTCGACTATTAATTCCAATTTTTTACCAGGAGTAAAATACTGCTTTAAGAACTCGGTTTGAAAATCCTCCCAACTTGTCAATGAATGATGTGGGAGTGACAGAAACCAATCTCGTGCTCTTCCTTTTAAAGAAAAAGGAAACAAAGACATCCTCGTTAATTCATAATGAGCACCATGACTTTTGGCTGTATTACACAATTCTTCGAAAAGATAGAGGTGATGATGTGGATCCTCATCATCCTCTCCTAGAAATTGGGCTCTTGTGTCAATTAAACCAAAAAGATGAGATTTTATTTCGAAATTATTTGCTCCTTTATTGGGTAAACGAATTGGATTATTAATCTGGTACCTTCTACGGTCCGATCACATATAGGTCTCGGGTTAAATTTGGTTTCGATTATTACGAGTATGCTTATTCCGATTCTGATTATTTCTATTATTCTGATTCTGTTTATTAGGTTGAGGTAAATTCTGATTAAGGTTTTGGCCATACCCTTGAGCATGAGCAATCCCTTGTTCAGGTGTTTCACCAACGGTTTCGGCCATTTTCGTAACTCGATTTGACAATTCTTGTGGAATAGAAAATATCGAATAGAAAATAACACGAAATCGATAAAAAAACCACATTTTTTTCTCCTCGGTAATTACCGAATCCACTCGATATTTACCGAGTAGTTTTTTTTTTTTTTTTTTTTTTTTTCGGTTTTTTTTTTTCTCTCTCTCTCTCTCGGTAATTACCGAAGCCACTCGGTATTTATCGAGTATTTTTATAAAAAAAATTGAAATCTTACCAAATAGGTAGGTACCAATGAAAATAAAAATACAAATGAGATTGAGAAATGTATTGACTTATCCTCGGTTGTTATGACCACGTTTACTTTCTACTATCGAAAATAGAAAATAACTCGAGTTTGGTAGAAGAAGAAAATTGGTAACTAAAAGAAGGTAGATACCAACGGAAAATAAAAATAGAAATGTGATAAGAAGAGTGTTGACTTATCCTCGAGAATTTTGAGCTAATACAAGTAGTAACCCTAGACACAAAGAAAGAAATTAGCGACGTTTTCCCCGGCAACGGCGCCAAAATCTTGACAGACACCTAAACCTAACCTTGGAAACGGCGCCGAAAGTCCGACGGACATTATCTAGGCTATACTGATCCTAACCGGCAAGTGTACCGGGTCAAATTGTAGTGCTAGTCTGGGTGAGTCAGTCGTATTCCTCGGGGAAAACATGGTAATTCTTTTAAGTGGGGTTAAACACCAAGAAGCTATTATTAACTCGATCTAAGTCGCAGCTTTTATCATTTTCCTGGGTTAGATTATGTTAGATCGCTTAGATTAGTTAGTAATGTTAGAGTTAGATGTTAGTAAAACAGAAAATAAAACAAATAAATACTAATATAATATATAGATATATTTTTGGAATCTAGCCAAGAATTATGTCATCGAATCAATATATCTTTTAGTTAATAAATGAGATGAGATCTTTTCCTTGCTTCAAGGAGGTCAATTATAAATGAAACGGTGTACTCTAAGCTAGACAACTCTTCCTCACACGAGCGTATGAAATTGTCATATGTCCATTGCATGACGACCCAAGGTCCACAATCTATTACGGTTTTTCCGAACAGTCCCGAGTACAAATCTACCTTTAGATAAAAGGAGTCATTCCGTTCACAAACGGTCAATTTTATTTAAAAGGCTCCGGTTGTCAAAGCCGGACGATTCAACTTTCCGGTTTAAGTTTCAATTAAACGATGATTTAACATTATTACGATCTCGAGTACAAATTTCAATAAGATTCATCTTTTAGGACAAATCGCCCCGGGTAGAAATCGGTTCCGTTGTCACGCTTTCACTCGGCCAATTTTACCCTCCGGTCTTTCTATTTTAACGTTTCATTAAGCGCAGAAAAGAAAGAGATTCATTATAATTGATTTTAATCATTATTACCGAGTCGATCATTCATTTTACCAAAAGATTAACTCGATTCATATCTTGGCTAGATATATTTTTAGTTTAATATCATATATAAATAGAAATAGAAATAATAAACATAACAATTTTAGAATATATTACCGTTATGACTATCGAATCGGGTTGTTTCCAACGGATCTAACATGCCAAAGCTTCAAATCAACAATCTTCGATAATTATTCCGCCATTACAACGATACTATAACCATTTTATTTATATATGTGAAAAACATATATACATACATACGTAGACATATATATGTATATACGGGCCCGAAAAGAAAATTAAAAGAAAACGAGATGAAAAGAGAGTAGATCTAGATCTATCTATATATATATATATATATCACATATATATTCATACATAGAATATATATATATATATACATGATCTACAAAATAAAATAAAAACAAAAAGAAGAGAGGGACGGCCTAAGGCCAAGAAGAGGGAAGAAATGGGGAAAAGATTTGAGAAGAGAAGGGGCAGCTCATTCTGTTCAATTGGCTCTGTTTATATAGCCACAAATTGAAGGGCCGGATTGATCCAGCCTTCTCTTTTAAATTCGTATCTTCTGCGTCTGACTTCAATCTTCGCCTCGTTCCGTCAGTAAATTTTAATTTTTCTGCACGATCACATAGAAACGAACCACGAGCAAATCGACACCAAAAGTTTTAATGAAAATCCTTGGGCTCCAAGTATCGTATACATAACTCGCCTCGTTATTCGGGTCTTGATTCTGCTTTCGCGAGAAATCTTATCTTTTGTACCGAACACAAAGAAACGAACCACGAGTAATTCGACAATAAAGTCCAAAAGCACAGATATTTGCACTTTGTGGGAATTTATTTTATTAATATAAATAAAATACAATAAAAATACCATAATTTATATAAAAATTACTACTTTCAAAGATCTACAACTTTCATGAAGGACTCTTCTTCAGAAAATGTCGTTTTGATGAGCCATTTGTTCGTCGAAGATATAATTCGTTAGTGGTATCACTAACCACTGAGCCACTTGACCACTTAAGTCAGTGGCACACTCTTATATCCCTAAAAATACCTCTTTTAGGCCTCAAAACGTGTCGTCACTCGGGGTTTTGGTCATCCTAAAGTTATGCAATAAATTACCAAAATACCAAGCGTAGATCCGATACGACACTCCGGTTACTAAACCGGTACAAAACTTATAAAAACTTATAAAAATACGATAATTTATATAATAACTACTGCTTATACATTTGAATAAAACTTAGTATTTTTGACTTGATTTGATACAATAATGCTCAAAATGGTATCAATATTGGGGTAAAATATCATAAAAACGATCATAAATTTATCTCTCATCACAACCCCCTACTTAGCTTTTGGTCGTCCTCGATCAAAACAAGCGATAAAACAAAATGAATAAGAGATAAATTCATGAAGATAGAAGGTATAAGGAACAACCAGATAATACAACCTTTAGAATTATAACCAGGCTTTAACCTCAATATAAATGTATAACAGAGTGTGTGTGTGACAAGCCTTTTCAATTTCCACTATCCTCTCTTGAATAAATCAAGCAAAACACACAAATATCCATTCAGATAAAAATTTCTAATGACTTTCCTAGGTATAATAGTAATGAGCTCCTCACAAAGTTCTCCCGAGTACTTATTAGGATAATCCCTAAAGCATATCATTCAGTTTATACTGGGGATAGTCAGAAGATAGCTAAGTTTTCAACCACGCTTAAAGTTTTTTTTTTTTTTTTTTTTTTTTTTTTTTTTTTTGAACTTAATTTCACATGTGTAGCATATGCCTTCATTCCCAAAGCAATAGGGCGTTTGATGATAACACCCTAGCCGACTTCTATCATTAGGCGTTGGGAGCTTTTAGACCTCATAGTGATATAGGACGTTTCGTGATAACACCCTACTGCACTCAAATCATTGGTAGCTACAACCGACATATAAATATTTCATCTTATTTATTATTATTATTTTTTTGTATTCTTCCTTTCATTCCACTTAACTTATATCCTTTCTATCACATTCAAACCTTCGATATTCATTCACATTACGCTCAAAAGTTAGGTACTAAGTTATCAAGTTATTATCTAGAATAACCACTAGGATACTGAATGGATACAGTTTAAAATTTTCGTTTCAATATCAAAGGCTTACGTGAACAATGAATTCATGTTACACAAATATATTTGGAATTACAATGCACTTACGGTTCACATTGGTTATACACATCCAAATTGATCATTATATCTTCAAATCCATGAAATATATACCTTATACAGTTTATTTTAATCAACTAAATAATGCTCGAAAAAAATAAAAACTAAGGGATTTATTGATACAAAATAAACATTAACGCCATTGCTGAGACCAACGACTCCACTCCCCACTTACGAACTTACATTGTCCTCAATGTAAAGTAAGTGTAAATAAGTTGTTGGGAAAGCAATGGTGCACTAAAACAAGTCAAAACAAATACTCGGATTATAGTAAAGGGTGGGTGGGTGGGTCAAAGTTATGACCATTGTGTGTGCAAATAAAATAAAAGTATGTGGAGTGTAACAATGTAATGCAAAAGGGTAGATAAACACACCACATAAACTTTTATTGATTTAAAACACACAATATTCCACAAGTTTGAACTAACATGTCACACATTATTTGAAATTTAAAATGTACTAGATCATGATATGAATATGCGACAAAGTATTAACTCGAGTCTTTTATACCCAGATCCTCAAGGGGTTATTTCAAATCGTTCTATCAACCTTAGTCCAAGAAATGATGCATTTGAATTTTATCTTTGTTATCCATCGAGATTTTCGGATAACCACCTAATCGCTCCCGTTTAATGTCATTCAAACATTCACCCTAAGACTTGGTGAAACAAAATGAAAATCAATCCGGCATTCGCAAAGTATCATCCAAAGTATGAGTAATTATTATATTTAACATTTTACGGGCTGCCTCCCGGTAGCGCTTTTTTGGTTAACGCCGTTTGCTCGACCAAAATGATAAGGATTAACTAATATAATATACTAAACAAAACGGGATACTTCTAACAATTACTCACAAAAGCACGTAACAATTAAGCACATAATCCACTAAAAATAAATGCTTAAGGAGTAAAAAGGAAGGATAGTACCCGTCATTGACTACATTTATAGTCTATAGCCAGACTTTACCGTGCTTCAGTTTTTAAGGCACTGGTGGTGGGTCATCCTCACGCACTGCATCCGTCTTTTTTTATCAATATTGCTTTCCAACATATGTTAGACGAATGCCGTCGAATCCAACGGTTCTTGACCTTTTCCTTTGATTTTCGAGCTTTGAGTTTACGAGCTTTCACATTATTACTGGAGTCATCTTCTTCAATTACCTGCGTGTTAGTACAATCCACAACAAGGGAACACAAAGTGTCTACACAAGAACTAGATTCTAGTGTAGTGTGTGGATATTTCAATGAATTGTAAATGTTGAAGACAACGCTCTCATGATTAACTCCCAAACTAAACTCTCCCTTACAAACATCGATGAAAGGGGTATTAATAGTTAAGCACCGAAAAGTGTCGAGAAAACATGCATACTTCTCATAGTTAAACGAAGATGGTAAAGCTTCCTTGAATGATTGTGCCTTTTGAGGACATTGTGTGTCATCATTCAGTACCTTTTTCTTCAAAATATGCAGTGGATGTGGTGATGCCCTTCCAGGTTGAACCGATGTGAATTTAGGTTGAGCCGGATAAGGTTCGGTTTGAAATGGCCCTTTAGATTCCATATTCTTCTTATATTTACCATCTAAATCATCATCTACTTCATTATTCCCGAATTTTTCTAATCCATTACTTCCACAGATCCTTCCACTTCTGGTAATAACAGCATTTACCCCACTCAGATTTCTTTCGATATTACTTGGCAATCCTTCTGAGGGTTTACTGTTTTTACGTTCCTCTTCTCTACTCAAATGATATTCCAAATTCCGTAATGAAGCTTCTACAATTCTCATTCTGGTATCATGTCCACTTATAGATGTTTTCAACGTACTCATATCCTTAGTGACTGTACCTATAGAAGTCATCATGTTTTCCATATTTTGAGCTTGAGTTGACATCATACCCATCAGATTTTCGATTAATTTATCCCATTTATCAACTCCTTCAGGTTGAGTTGAACTTTGGGTGACTGGTATGCTTTGAGTGGTATATTGTGGATACGATCTGTAATGATTGTAGATTCCGATTCGAGGTATCTTCTTGATAAACTAGATTTGGATTCTTATATTGGATTGATACGGTGGTTGTCCTTGCTTACTGTGGGTTTTGCACCAATGAAAAGTAGGGTGATCTCTTCTTATAGCATTAAACGAGTTTGAATATGCATTGTTCAAATTCCTATGCTGTTGTAAAAAACTCACCTTTTCCCTTGAATAGCCTTCTGGTTCTTCCATCCCTAATGACACATTATCATGATTCGAGTAGTCATTTGTTTTACTATTTCCCGAACTCAGGTTCTTATTCTGTTGTAAACCATCAAATTTCCTACTCAAATTCTCCAAGTGTGCTAGAACTTCCGCATTCGATGTACATTCTCCTGCAAAGGCTACTTTTCTTGTGCTAGAACCGGTTTCCCACATACGATTATTTTTGGAAATCTTTTCTATAGCATCGTAAACTAATTGGGCTTCACTCATTATTAACGAACCACCACATGCATGATCTACATCTGCACGTGAGTCTTTCCTTAATTTACGACAGAAAAGTTGGATTTGCATATCTAAGGAATAACCATGATCGGGACAAGCTCGTAACAGTTTTTTAAACCTTTCCCAAGAATTCTCAAACGCTTTCTTGATCCTTGTTTAAAGTTAGCAATTTCGACTATTAATTCCAATTTTTACCAGGAGTAAAATCTTTGCTTTAAGAACTCGGTTTGAAAATCCTCCCAACTTGTCAATGAATGATGTGGGAGTGACAAAACCAATCTCGTGCTCTTCCTTTTAAAGAAAAAGGAAACAAAGACATCCTCGTTAATTCATAATGAGCACCATGACTTTTGGTCAGATTACACAATTCTTGAAAGATAGAGGTGATGATGTGGATCCTCATCATCCTCTCCTAGAAATTGGGCTCTTGTGTCAATTAAACCAAAAGATGAGATTTTATTTCAAATTATTTGCTCCTTTATTGGGTAAACGAATTGGATTATTAATCTGTACCTTCTACGGTCCGATCACATATAGGTCTCGGGTTAGGTGGGTTTCGATTATTACGAGTATGCTTATTCCGATTCGATTATTTCTATTATTCGATTCGTTTATTAGGTTGAGGTAAATTCGATTAAGGTTTTGGCCATACCTTGAGCATGAGCAATCCCTTGTTCAGTGTTTTTCACCAACGGTTTCGCCATTTTCGTAACTCGATTTGACAATTCTTGTGGAATAGAAAATATCGAATAGAAAATAACACAAAATCGATAAAAAAAACCACATTTTTTTCTCCTCGGTAATTACCGAATCCACTCGATATTTACCGAGTAGTTTTTTTTTTTTTTTTTTTTTTTTTTTTTTTTTTTTTTCTCTCTCTCTCTCGGTAATTACCGAAGCCACTCGGTATTTATCGAGTATTTTTATAAAAAAATTGATATCTTACCAAATAGGTAGGTACCAATGAAAATAAAAATACAAATGAGATTGAGAAATGTATTGACTTATCCTCGGCTGTTATGACCACGTTTACTTTCTACTATCGAAAATAGAAAATAACTCGAGTTTGGTAGAAGAAGAAAATTGGTAACTAAAAGAAGGTAGATACCAACGGAAAATAAAAATAGAAATGTGATAAGAAGAGTGTTGACTTATCCTCGAGAATTTTGAGCTAATACAAGTAGTAACCCTAGACACAAAGAAAGAAATTAGCGACGTTTTCCCCGGCAACGGCGCCAAAATGCTGACGGACATTATCTAGGCTATACAGATCCTAACCGGCAGTGTACCGGGTCAAATTGTAGTGCTAGTCTGGTGAGTCAGGTCGTATTCCTCAGGGAAAACATGGTAATTCTTTTAAGTGGGGTTAAACACCAAGAAGCTATTATTAACTCGATCTAAGTCGCAGTTTTATCATTTTCCTGGGTTAGATTATGTTAGATCAGTTAGATTAGTTAGTAATGTTAGAGTTAGATGTTAGTAAAACAGAAAATAAAACAAATAAATACTAATATAATATATAGATATATTTTTGGAATCTAGCCAAGAATTATGTCACTGAATCAATATATCTTTTTAGTTAATAAATGAGACAGATCTTTTCCTTGCTTCAAGGAGGTCAATTATAAATGAAACGGTGTACTCCTAAGCTAGACAACTCTTCCTCACACGAGCGTATGAAATTGTCATATGTCCATTGCATCACCCAAGGTCCACAATCATTACGGTTTTTCCGAATGCCCGTCCCGAGTACAAATCTACCTTTAGATAAAAAGGAGTCATTCCGTTCGTCAAACGGTCAATTTTATTTAAAAGGCTCCGGTTGTCAAAGCCGGACGATTCAACTTTCCGGTTTAAGTTTCAATTAAACTGATGATTTAACATTATTACGATCTCGAGTACAAATTTCAATAAGATTCATCTTTTTAGGACAAATCTGCCCCCGGGTAGGAAACTGGGTTCCGTTGTCACGTTTTCACTCGGCCAATTTTACCCTCCGGTCTTTCTATTTTAACGTTTCATTAAGCGCAGAAAGAAAGAGATTCATTATAATTGATTTTAATCATTATTACCAGAGTCGATCATTCATTTTACCAAAAGATTAACTCAGATTCATATCTTGGCTAGATATATTTTTAGTTTAATATCATATATAAATAGAAATAGAAATAATAAACATAACAATTTTAGAATATATTACCGGTTATGACTATCGAATCGGGGTTGTTTCCAACGGATCTAACATGCCAAAGCTTCGAAATCAACAATCTTCGATAATTATTCCGCCATTACAACGATACTATAACCATTTTATTTATATATGTGAAAAACATATATACATACATACGTAGACATATATATATGTATATACTAGTCCCGAAGAAAATTAAAAGAGAAACGAGATGAAAAGAGAGTAGATCTAGATCTATCTATATATATATATATATATATATCACATATATATTCATACATAGAATATATATATATATACATGATCTACAAAATAAAATAAAAACAAAAAGAAGAGAGGGACGGCCTAAGGCCAAGAAGAGGGAAGAAATGGGGAAAAGATTTGAGAAGAGAAGGGGCAGCTCATTCTGTTCAATTGGCTCTGTTTATATAGCCACAAATTGAAGGGCCGGATTGATCCAGCCTTCTCTTTTAAATTCGTATCTTCTGCGTCTGACTTCAATCTTCAGTTTCGTTCCGTCAGTAAATTTTAATTTTTCTGCACGATCACATAGAAACGAACCACAGGCAAATCTGACACCAAAAGTTTTAACAGAAAATCCTTGGGCTCCAAGTATCAGACATAACTCTCGTCTCGTTATTCAGTCTTCAGTTCTGCTTTCGCAGAGTAAATCTTATCTTTTGTACCTGAACACAAAGAAACGAACCACGAGTAATTCTGACAATAAAAGTCCAAAAGCACAAGATTTGCACTTTGTGGGAATTTATTTTATTAATATAAATAAAATACAATAAAAATACCATAATTTATATAAAAATTACTACTTTCAAAGATCTACAACTTTCATGAAGGACTCTTCTTCAGAAAATGTCGTTTTGATGAGCCATTTGTTCGTCGAAGATATAATTCGTTAGTGGTATCACTAACCACCTCGAAACACTTGACCACTTAAGTCGGTGGCACACTCTTATATCCCTAAAAATACCTCTTTTAGGCCTCAAACGTGTCGTCACTCGGGTTTTGGTCATCCTAAAGTTCGCAATAAATTACCAAAATACCAAGCGTAGATCCGATATTTACACTCCGTTACTAAACCGGTACAAAACTTATAAAACTTATAAAAATACGATAATTTATATAATAACTACTGCTTATACATTTGAATAAAACTTAGTATTTTTGACTTGATTTGATACAATAATGCTCAAAATGGTATCAATATTGGGGTAAAATATCATAAAAACGATCATAAATTTATCTCTCATCAGTATTCACCAATTTCTGTGTACGTGATAGAATGTTGTGTCTAGATGTCTAAGTGAGGTGTAGAGTTTGAATAATATGAGGTTGCTTTGAAAACACATATGTGATTAGTTTTATAATCAATAAAGACATACTCGTGTAGTAAAAGACTAAATACCATGTCATTCTTGGTTAGGCACAAAGCTATATCACGACGTGTGGGCGGTCAGTAAAAGTGAATAATGTAAGGTGTAGTGCCCGAAAGACAATTATATAATTATTTTAGGACAGAATTAGTAATTCATCTTATTATATGCATGTATGCTTATAATTAAGACACTACTGAAAACCCTAAGTACCTCGCTTATGTAATCACATAACTCAAAGGTGTGGCTATACACAAGAGGATTGAGTTAGTGAGATGTACTTAAAATTAACTTAGTCCGTAGCGCTTATTAATCTGAGTATGGGTCTCATGATTAATTTGCTATTAATGCGCCTGAACACTTTAGGTGTGACATGCTTTATCCGGACTGTCGGTAATAGGTACCTAGTGGGGCATTTATATATGATGATAATCATATAGTATCGACCGATTTGATTTGAGTTCTCGATATAATTCCGTAATCGGGAAGTCTTATCGAATCACAAGATGATCATATATGGATTAATCTTAATCTCGAGATGATCACAGCACGCATTTAACGCTTAGACTAGGGTAGAGTTTGATGTGTTAGTAAGGATCACTTCAAGTATGTGGTCCAACACTTCTCGTTGGCTCTATTCTCGATGAGTGAGTAGTCTGTGCTATCACGAATATGGAATCCATTCCTTCCCGGAAGTAGAGAGATGCCTCTTTATTTGTTGACCCTAGAAATCGATCGATCGGCCGAGTTCATATTATATTGAATATGAACTAATTGATCACTGCGGGTTAATGGTAAATAAGGATAATATGTTTCGAGAAGGGTTTACGGAAATATCCCAAATCGAAGTGAATAATCTATGGAGGATTTATCCGTAAGTAATGATTATATCGATGGACGCTTTCGACTCATAAATTGAGTGTAAGTTATCTATATTCGATAGAGTTCGATTTTCCGGGTTTATGGTGGTGTAATCCCGGAATTAATTGGTTGGATATAATTATTATGTCTCGATTTAATAATTTTATCTAATTTATTGTAGCTATCGAATATGGGTCCATGGTCCCCGACGCGTGGCTCCCAAAATAGCATAATTGGATTTCTCGTCGTTTTCACCTCAATTATAATTAAATAGTGGATTGGGCTATTTAATTTGATATGTGATTAATTGTTTAGTTGGACTAAATAATTAAATACACGGAAAAAAGACATTTTTCGTGACTCGCCCAAATTAGTGTGTTGACCTTTTTGACCTCATTGGTCAAATATAGAAAAATGCGTAGACCTTTTCTTTTGATGAAAGGTGGCGCAAATTTGGTTAATAATTAGAGAGAAATTAGTTTTCTTGGATAATTATTTGACATGTGATTTATCTTTTATTTGTTAATTGATAATTCATGGAATATTAGATAATAATATGATTTATCCTAATTTGTTTGGGATAATTATTTTATTTATCTTTTATTTGGAAAAAGGATTAATGTAATAATTATCTCTTAATTATTTAATCCATGGAGGTTAAGTTTTACTCTCCTATATAAAGAGAGTTCTTCCAAGCCTTTTGACACACACTATTCACGTCACTATTCACAAGAGAAATTGGCTGAAAATTTCGCCTCTATTCTAGTGGTTGAGTTGGAAAAATCTTCGGGATTTTTCCGGTAGCATATCAAGGAGGTCCGGCGGCGGGAAACACCATCCACCTGGTGTTGCTGGGAGACACACGTTGGAAGACTGTGGCTTCTCAAATACGTGTTCTTGGAGATCTATCGTTCTTGGAGTTAAGCACCATAAAAAGGTAGACTCCTAAACCCCCTTGTAGATTTAGATCTTTAATTTATGTTCTTTGTTTCGTTTAGATCTAGATCTGATGCATTCCGCTGCGTAATCGGGTCAATTTATGATTGATCCGACGATATTACTTCTAACAAGTGGTAGCAGAGCCTTTGATCTAACGATCAAAGTATATGAATTTTAGATTTTGGAGTGGAAAAGCATGTTTTAGATGTTTTATTTCGTTTTTTTGGTAAAATTCGAATTTAATCATGATTGTATGCTTGTGATTGTTGTGGTTGAAGAGATGGATTGGGGTTGGTATTGTTTACTCGTTAGATCTATTGTAAACTCATATAAATTCGTTTATATGAGTATAGGAAATTTTGTAATTTTAATTTGCTAGAAGTAGATCTGTTTTATTGCTGTTCCGTTTTTTATTTTTTCCCGGAGTTTGAGCCGTTGTAACGACAATCCCTCCGGTCCGAATGAAGAATAAAAGTTGAAAAACATGCCCTCAACATTTTGTGACGATCGGAGTCGATCTCAATGTCCGATCGCTGCTATAAAGTTGCTGCTGTAACAGAAAAGCACAGCAGGCATTAAAACCCTAGCTGTGAGTTCGTCGAATTTCTGGAAGAGATTGGACCGTTGAAACGAAGATCCGACCGTTTAGATCGACTACCATGGAGTTTTGAACAAGCCCTAAAAATTTAAGGTCGATCGGAATTTGTCTCGATGCCCGATCGTCCCCAGGAAGACACTGTTGCGCCGCAGTTATAAACAGATGCAGCAGTTAGATCGGCGGATTGCTGGTGAAAATTGGACCATTGAAACGAAGATCCAACCGTTCAGATTGAAGTAGGTGGAGTGAAGAACAGATCCATAAAGTTTCATGACGATCAAGGTTCGTTTGAATTTCCGATTTTCGATAATACGCAGCAGCAGCAGATTAGAAAATAGTAAACCCTAGTTAGGGTTTGTGTTTGTGTTTTTTTTTATTTTTTTTTATTTTTTATTTTTTTTTAAATAGGTTAGATACGGGGGTACCAACGATCCATCTCGGTGTTTATTTTTTCCGTTATTTTTTCGTGTATGATCGAAAATTGTATGATATAACCGGAAAATTACCATGACATGCATCATATCATGATTCCACTCCAATGCATACATGTAGCTAGTTTATTTCGAATAAATTAAGCATGTATAACTCGAATAATTAGTATGAATGCTTATTAATTTAATATGTGGTAGTTAAATAATAAGTAGCTAATTATAAAACCGAGGACCCGGTTTTGTCAATCGTTACGATTTTAGTGATGGATTCTCGTGAATCCCACTTGATAAATCGTTGAGTTTTTCGGTGATGGCTTCTTAGTGAACCCACCTTAAATGTAAAACGAGATTACGCTTTGGGTTACAATTTAGGAATCGGAGAATCTTAGTACATGGGTTCGAAATGGTCTAACCATGGTTGGGCGAGTTCAACCGAAGCTTCGCTCAATCGACTCCTCCACGTGTGTGATGTACGTTACAAAGAGCTCGACAGACTTAGCATAGCCGATAAGCCTTCGGGCTAAACGGGCTTCTCTTGCCGGATTGGCCTGAATCATCACATATGTTCCAACGAATAAGACGGCGTGAGGCTTGCCTACATATCCGACCCTATTCGAGTACTTTGGTTTATTGTTTCTTATTGTCAAGACCGCAACCGTAATTAGTAAACCCACCACTTTTTCAAAATATTGAGTGGGAGCGGGAAGGCGACAACCAACCCCACGGCCTCTACTATAGATGCAAGCACGTGAGAGAAGGGTGACGCCTCGAGCCGCTTTGATTTCGCCCCTCACGGATGGTGTTCACCCCTATCAAAATTCAAGGCTTGGTCTCCGAAAGGATAGGATTTTGGGTACTGCTTGAGTCACCGAACGACCTACTACGGCGGCATACTCGGGCGTTTTTAAGGTCCGATATAGTAGGTCACACTCATTATGGATATTTTCAAATATCTAGGCTAGAAAAAGGAAGGTAATCATGATTAAGGTCCGGGATGTCTCGATTCCCGTGAGATGTTTGAGTCTCAAGATTAATCACCGAGAGAGATTGTCTCGCTTTAACTATCACCTCTTTGACATACCCTACGGCGGCACTGAGGTGCGAGGTTAAATCCTTGGAATGGTAGGATAAACTCTTTTATAGTTTATTATTCCTAAAATAAATCTAGTAGTGAAAATTTATTTTTGAATTTAACTTTCTGTCATTTAATTTACAACTAAATCTCTAGGTTACTAAACTGTTAGTAATAGGACTTCAATAAAAATGTGGAAAGTAACAAGTACGTTGTAATTATCAATAAATGCAGTTAACTTTTCGGAAGAATTTTTTCTCTTGAGCCTTTAAAAACTTAAGTGACATAGTACAGGTGTGTCACGGGTGTCACTCGTGTTGAACGAGAGACGACCATACTTAGTTTACAAAAGATGACATAGGACTATCAGATAAAATTCATTTAGTGAATTGTAATTACACATCAAATATCTAATTGAAAAATTGGAAAATCATATACATAAGGCGTTGCTAGTTAGACGGTATTTGGAACCGATAAACTAGTGGGAGCCTTATTCTTATGATTTGTTGTTTTTCTGAATAATTAGAAATGTGTAATGGAATGCACAAGAGTTTCTCCATTCATTGGAAAAACAAGAATAAGTGTTACTAGTTAGACAGTATTTGGAACTGATAAACAAGTGGGAGCTTAGTTCTGGAGATTTTATAATCTTTGAAACATCATGAACACAAAGATCGCTTAGTTAGACAAGATTTGGAACTGATAAACTAGTGGGAGCTTAGTTCTAGGTGATGTTCTAATCTTTGAAAAATCATAAATACAAAGTGTTTCTAGTTAGACGGTATTTGGAACCGATAAACTAGTGGGAGCTTTGGTCTTATGATTTAACGATTAGAAAAATCGATAGTCCAAGCAAGTAACACTGAACGTCCCACAGTTCAAGAGTAGTGTCTACTCACACGAACTGCTAGTTCAAGACTGTTTCCATCTAAGGAAAGTCAAGAATGAGAAAGAATGTTTATACGTGTTAGTCATCTAAACTAAGTAGTTTTAAGGCTAACCCGGAAAATTAATTGGAAATTAGAGGATAAGGAAAGTGATTTCGGATCACTGTCCAATGCATCCTAGCAATTTTCTCGAAAGCTAAAGTTCTTTGGAAGAACTAGGTAGCTTTGCATTAAACGATAAATAAAATAGACAACGGGCAGTTATTTCAGATTGACTAGTGGGAGTGATATAAAGGAATGAATCTCGGATTCAATTCTTGAGCATCACAGAAAATTCATTTTCTGTTTTCAGATTCGTTGGGAACGAACGTATTTATTTTCAATAGGATAATTTGTTTGTCTTATTGACGATGAATATAACATTTGTAGCGCGAATCCAAGACTCGTACTTTTGTTTGATAAAGTCAGAACCACTAAGCATTGCTGAAAAGGTATTAGTAACGCATCTTAAAACTATATAAACGCAAATGGTTTCCGTATTTAGATAAACACTTCTTTATATACTATTAATTAATTAGTGCATATATTCCCTAACGATAAGATCTGCAGACCGGCTTAGGGTGATTCCTATCTCCCAACCAAAGGAACCCTGCCTCCAAGGAACAATGCCTAAGTTTCCTTTCAATCGGGAAAGGGTAATAGATTTAAAGAAGTTACATAGCTTGTTCATATCAACCTTCGGGGTCATATGAAAGATACAAGCTAGTGTGAGCTTCTAAGTAGTGACATATTGTCTCGATAACCGCTCGAAACTCCGGTAAGTTTATTCAAAAATATTTGGAGGAAATCTCTGATTTCACTGAGATAGAGTATTCCATACTCGTAAATAGGTTATCGCGTAGTCTTCGACTCGATGCTCGGCCTACCTCCCAAAGGAAATGTTTTCACTAAGGGATACACCATAAATTTGCCTTATATAGTTATTGATGTGCTACGATACGCTGCTGAACTCATTTAAGATATTGGTTACAAAATAACAGTTTACATTGTTATGAAAAACCGAGAAGTCTACCAAAAAGATGCCTAAGCATTTGTGGATAATGAGTGAATTCGGTTCACCCCACTTCCGTAAATAGAGGCATTTAGCACCGAGTGCTTGAAGGTAGGACTCGCAATTTTGCATACACGCTCAAAGTTGTGAAGTATCTTAATGCATTGAGTAAAGGTTGGTTATAAAACTCGTAAAATCGAGAGAATGACGGTTATATCACAAACTCGGTCCGATAGAGTCTATAAATAACAACCTTGGATCTTGAAGTATTTGTACTCAAGATGTTACTAATCGATTTGTTTAGTCCACATCCAACACCGCAAAGCTTGGTGATAACACTAATAAGAACTACTAAACTAAATCAAGATATCAATCCACCCCGAACGCAGCAGTGGGAGTATGGTTTGTCCATTACCCATTGCAGACCTTACGGTCTATAGGGTAGATTGATGATCTATAGTCCTTCGTGGGTGTATAGATCCTGATCATGAGGTTGGTTTAAAAGCCATAACCCTCGTGAATGGTGTTTGATACTCCAGCTTCTGTTGGAACTCTTGTAGAACCACCGAGTATCTCAGCCCAAAGGGGAGTAATTGGAACTACACGGAGAAGAGTCGATTGAATAGGAAAGTTTAACTTTCACCGCAAAGTCGAGTAATTTAGGGGTGATTCCCTAAAAGGTAGAGAGTTAACCAGCACCGTGATCTCTCTTACCACTCGGTCTTGCTTGATTTCGTCGAGCGGAAATAGGGGTGATTACCTAAGACTTCCTGCCGAACAACGGAATCAATTCATTCGAAATGAAGGGTTTTAGCTAAGAACAAATAACGGATTCGCTACAAAGCGTAAAATAGGGTGATTCCCAAGACCTTTTTGCGAGAACTAACAAGATCTTAATTTATTCAGAAGAACCTTTGGCAGGATGCCTGCCATAGCTTATATCCTTTGGGGATTAAAGCAAACCTCTGGGTCATTTCAAAGTCATATATTTTAAATATGTGGACTTGACCAGAATGTTGATAAGTCTTTCGTAGACTGGGAATCAATATTAGTAAAGTAGTATGTAGATTAGTGTTCGTGAATGGTAACACTGAAACAGTTGGAAACAACATGGGTGTGTTATCTGAAGTCAGAGTCTGACATGCCATCGGGATTCATTCTAAAGGATTTGATTCGCTCAAATTCACGAGAATCGATCATTGGCAATCCTATCCATTCACCTGGTTAAGATATTCTTGCATTTATGCGGCATTCAACGATGTAGTCTACCCTACCTCTCAGGAATGATTATCTAAACCTGAGGATGAATATGAAATGGGATGTTTAGTGAATCCTCAAGTATCTTCGGGAGAATGAGGAATAATATGCTAGTATATTTAGGTGCAAACTAGAATATAAGTGATAACGTTGATTCTGACTTTATGTCAAATTACGGAAGATCGTTAAGTCGATCTAGTCCTCAGTGTTGAATCAAAGGCATATTGAAATCATACCACCGGATTAGATGGAAAGGCGATGTTTCGATCCCAAAGATTGACTCAAGCCGACATCCTACGTGATCAGTGTACCAAGTCACATGGTATTCGGATTCTGAGTACGCGCCGGGTCACTGACCAACCCTGCGGCGGCACACTCCGGTCGTGCTTGGAATAATGAATTACTAAGATGCGCTTGGAGGGTACAGATTTGAGGGATTCGTCTCACTTGTTTTGAGCAAGTGGGAGAATGTTGTAGATATAGATATAAAGGGTGTGCTCTAAAACAATTAATCCACTTGCCTTTCGTGCAAGTGGGAGATTGTAAGGTGTAGTTCCGGAAAGACAATTATATAATTATTTTAGGACAGAATTAGTAATTCATCTTATTATATGCATGTATGCTTATAATTAAGACACTACCAAAACCCTAAGTACCTCGTTTATGTAATCACATAACTCAAAGGTGTATGGCTATACACAAGAGGATTGAGTTAGTGAGATGTACTTAAAATTAACTTAGTCCGTAGCGCTTATTAATCTGAGTAATGGGTCTCATGATTAATTTGCTATTAATGCGCCTGAACACTTTAGGTGTGACAATTTTATCCGGACTGCCGGTAATAGGAGTACCTAGTGGGGCATTTATATATGATGATAATCATATGTAATCGGACCGATTTGATTTGAGTTCTCGATATAATTCCGTAATCGGGAAGTCTTATCGAATCACAAGATGATCATATATGGATTAATCTTAATCCTGAGGTGATCACAGACGACTGCTTAGACTAGGGTAGAGTTTGATGTGTTAGTAAGGATCACTTCGAAGTATGTGGTCCAACACTTCTCGTTGGCTCTATTCTCGATGAGTGAGTAGTCTGTGCTATCACGAATATGGAATCCATTCCTTCCCGGAAGTAGACAGACGATTCCTCTTTATTTGTTGACCCTAGAAACTGATCGATCGGCCGAGTTCATATTATATTGAATATGAATTGATCACAAGGGGGTTAATGGTAAATAAGGATAATATGTTTCGAGAAGGGTTTACGGAAATATCCCGAATCGAAGTGAACAGTCTATGTAGGATTTATCCGTATGTAATGATTATATCAGTGGACGCTTTCGACTCATAAATTGAGTGTATGTTATCTATATTCGATAGAGTTCGGGCCGGGTTTATGGTGGTGTAATCCCGAATTAATTGGTTGGATATAATTATTATGTCTCGATTTAATAATTTTATCTAATTTATTGTAATTATCGAATATGGGTCCATGGTCCCCGACGTGGCTCCCAAAATAGCATAATTGGATTTCTCGTCGTTTCACCTCAATTATAATTAAATAGTGGATTGGGCTATTTAATTTGATATGTGATTTAATTGTTTAGTTGGACTAAATAATTAAATACACGGAAAAGACATTTTAGTGGACTCGCCCAAATTAGTGTGTTGACCTTTTTGACCTCATTGGTCAAATATAGGAAAAAAATGCGGACCTTTTCTTTTTTGATGAAAGGTGGCGCAAATTTGTTTAATAATTAGAGAGAAATTAGTTTTCTTGGATAATTATTTGACATGCGATTTATCTTTTATTTGTTAATTGATAATTCATGGAATATTAGATAATAATATGATTTATCTTAATTTGTTTGGGATAATTATTTTATTTATCTTTTATTTGGAAAAAGGATTAATGTAATAATTATCTCTTAATTATTTAATCCTTGGAGGTTAAGTTTTACTCTCCTGTATAAAGAGAGTTCTTCCAAGCCTTTTGACACACACTATTCACGCTACTATTCACAAGAAAATTGGCTGAAAATTTCGCCTCTCTTCTTCTTAGGGTTGAGTTGGAAAAATCTTCGGATTTTTCCGGTAGCATATCAAGGAGGTCCGGCGGCGGGAAACACCATCCACCTGGTGTTGCTGGGAGACACACGTTGGAAGACTGTGGCTTCTCAAATACGTGTTCTTGGAGATCTATCGTTCTTGGAGTTAAGCACCATAAAAAGGTAGGCTCCTAAACCCCCTTGTAGATTTAGATCTTTAATTTATGTTCTTTGTTTCGTTTAGATCTAGATCTGATGCATTCCGCTGCGTAATCGGGTCAATCTATGATTGATCCGACGATATTACTTCTAACAAATAACTCTGCTGGCCTATAAACGGCTGAATGGTAGAAGGACTTCGCCGAACGCGTGCTTTATCGGGTTGAACCTGTGACTATTAGTATGATCCATTGATAGGTTGCAAACGATATCACGTGGTGGATATACACCATGCGTAGTGCTCTTGAATGCGGGTATAACAGAGATAAGCTAAGTTAGAAATGGTTAGTCATGACACATTGATGAGCATGAAATGAACCTTAGATTGAGTCGACTTCATAAATATAATTTAATAATCATAATGAATACTTTGTATACTTGTTTAATACAATAGCTTCTATCTTTTACTAAGTACCTTTGTAATTACCTCGAATACATATTGTTTTGTGTGTTTGAGGATGAGAAGGTGAACAGGTGGAGCAAGAGTTTGATGAGGACTTTGAAGATGATATATGATCATATTTGACATGCTGTGATAGACTTTTATTTGTTATTTCCTAAACTATGTAATATATTATGTGTACTTTCATTTCAAGACTTGTTGTCCTTTCATTTGAAATTCTTGTAAGATAAATATGTTGTTTTCTTTTAGACCTCGTACAATTGTAAGCTTGCTGTGTTGTTTGGGTTATCTTTCTAACTTTAGAATGTTGCATTTCTATTTTGGTTATTAAAAAAAATACCCGAGTCTTTTAGCTTCCGTTAATGCTAAACTCGATACGACGTAGTAGAGGCTTACATATAATGTTGATTTATTTAATATTATATGTGCCGAACGTTTCTTTTCTGGATATAGATTCGGTGTCCGGAAACAGGGCGTTACATTACCACATCATTTGCAGAAACAAAAATGAACGCCGATTCTTCAAATAAAACGGGGAATGTTGGGAGATATTTCTCACACACTTAATGTATATGGAAATATAGTAGCACATTTACTAACACCAATTGGTTTTAGTAGAATGGTAAGCGCTTGATCCTAACATGGCATTAGAGCCAGAGGTCATGAGATTGAACCCTGGTGTGAAATTATTTTCACAAATTATATTTTGCAAGTGTTGGTAGATATTGCCCACACTTGAGGGGGCGTGTTGAACCTCAATTATATTGTACAAGTGTTGGGATTATATTGTGCAAGTGTTGGGAGAGATTGCCACACTTGAGGATGTGTTGAGAGAGATTGCTCACACTCTTAATATATATGGATATATAGTAGCACATTTACAAACACCAAATCACGAGAGATTGTCCACACTTGAGGGGGTGTTGGGAGAGACTACCCACACCCTTAATGTATATGGAAATATAGTAGCACATTTACTAACACGAATTCACGAGAGATTGCCCACACTTGAGAGATTGCCCACAATTGATTAGTAGAATGGTAAGCGCTGATCCTAACACCCCTTCAAGTGTGTGCAATCTCTCCCAACACTTGCACAATATAATTGGGGTTCAACATGGAAAAACACAGAAGAATCAATGAAGGTGAGGGAAAACGGGGAAAATCTCATCTTCATCACAATAGCTTCACTTCGTGATAATGAAACACCTTTTGTAAGCAGTTTATAGTGTTATTACATTCAATTTTGATATTTTTGTGACCAGAATTCATGGAATGTATTTTAGAGTGTTATTATATTCAATTTCAAGTTTTTTGTCATGTATGATCAATCATGCATGTTATTATAAATGTATACAAGTTTGGATTTTACAGATTGATTATTAGGAAAAATGCTACTAAGGACCGGACAAGTGTGTGAAATGCATAGTATAATGTGTATGCATGATCTGACCTTAATTTTGAAAATGTTGATCCACTCAAAAAAAAAAATGTTGATGTTAAAATGATCATGTTGGTATATCGATGTTATAGGTTGTTCCATGATATGTTGGTTTTATGTAAATGTTTAGTTATCGTTCATATATCTGTAAATTGTGTTATGGTATATCTATGAGAATGAGCATGTACATAAATTATCTGTTAAGGGCAAATTTAATGAAAATTTCCATTAATTGTATAACAACAAAATTGATGATTTAAAAACATGAACCATACGACGAATAAATGTTGTTGGAAATTACAATGAAAGTCTCGACCTATTTTCATTGTTGGAAATTACAATGAAAATATGACATTCATTCACTGACACAGTGTAGTGCAAATCATGACAAAACTCGTCCTCTTGGTATATATACCTCTAGAATAGCTAGTTCAGTATATGTCAAATGCCCTGAGTTTAATTTCAAATCTTACGTCATCGAAAACTTTTTATTACATCATAATTACGTTTTATAATGTTAAACCAAGCATCAGATGACACCCTGAAGGTTGAAGGGTTCAGAGTTCGGGGTTCAGGGTTCCAAAATAATTGAGAAATTAAAACAACCTTGAAACTCCATAAACACGTCAGATGACACCCTGGAGCAAGGGTGGACGCAGGATCCAGCGTGAGCGGGTGATAATACTAGAATTTTTTCGCAATCAGCAACATATATATTACTGATTTGTTATGTCCGTTGGATTTGAGAAAATACCCTATGACATAATACAAATAAACACTGCTATACATTTTGCAATATATATTGAAAAAACACTACTATATATCACATTATCCAAACACAATAACCATTCTACTTCCAAAATAAAACGTAGTTACAATGCAGTGATTAGAGTTCGTTTGGATCGGGGAGTTGCAATGTTGGATTGGAAGCTATTATTCCCACGGCACAAGATCTATCATTTATCCTCTTTTCACTCTGATCATATTCCTATCATTTTGGAAAATGACGAAATTCGCTCAGTCGAGGGGAAATGGAGAAGACTCCCACGTTTTTTAGCCTTACCGGCTCGTGGAGGAAGAATTTAAAGATGAAGGTAGAGGTCCAGCAGTGTACATACTCTTTCTATCATCATATGCTGGAAGCCTCTTTCCAAGATGAGAATCCCTGTATAGCTTCACAAGGTTGGCCATCACATCACGGTTAACACCACGTGATGTAACCTCCAGCAAAAGCATGAAGTACTAATACTATAGAATATCTTGGCCCAAACTCACATAAGAGGAGGGACCCCATCCTCAAAACCTAGGTTATGAGGTGAGTGAAGTCCGTCTCTAAATATTGTGGGTAATACAATCACATGTTTCCAATGTGGGACACTTTAAGTGTGAGCCTATAAAGAGTCTGAGCACATGTTGAATTACCATCTCTCCCAAAAGCTTAAGCTGTTGGGGAGGTAGATAATGAATATTGAATACTTCAATACGCCCCTCAACTGTGGGCTTATTATATTTTTTAGAGAGCCCAACATTTGATTTTTTTTTTTTTTTTTTTTTTTTTTTATTTGGAAAAATTGTGTTTGGAGCGGAGTTTGAATTTATGACCTCCCACTCTGATACCTTGTTGAATTACTATCTCTCCAAAAAACTTAAGCTGTTGAGGAGGTAGATAATTACCATTTTATACTTCAACAAATGCCCCTCTATCTTCAAGCAATTTGAATAATCATGTTTGGCAGACCAGAAGTGGTTTAAGGCATTGGCAAGGACGGAGACATGATTTTAATCTGGGGTGGACTAATGGATTATATCGAGTTTATCGTGAATATTTTATGGATCAAACTGGACTACATAGATTTTATAAGGTAATATTTTTTTGTCCGGGTGGGCTTAGACACCTTTGCCTAGATACTATATCCGCCCTTGGTCATTGGTCTAAGCGCATAAAAGTTTTGCAAAAAGAAATAGATGAAAACTTTTCTAGTGACCAGTATAGCGTGGAAAGAGAGAAGAGTTTACTGAAGGCCGACCTCAAAGGCTCAAACTAAGTTCAAGGATTTACAGGCAATAGTAGAAGCTTACTTTTAAGCTGTTTATAAGTTGAATGGTACGTCCACCTCCTTAGCAGTAGGCTAATCCTTTAATCAGCTTTTGAGCATGATTTGGCAAGCCTTACGAGGCCGTTTACTCCCCAAGAAATTCAGATTGCTCTTTCGCAATTACCTAGGAAAAAGTCTCATGAACCAGGACAAAATTAGGATTTTAGTCCTCTAAGTTGATCTATTTTGTATTTTAGTTCTGCTCCTGTTCCGGTGAGGAAAATAGTCTTCTAAGTTGGTTTTTTTTTTTTTTGGATTTTAGTCCTATCCGCCGGATATTGCTGACTGGGCACATGAATATTTTAAAATTGATGACGTGGGATCCTACATGGCTTGTGGGTCCCATTTCTAAGTTGACTTTTTTTTTTTTATAATCATATATCCACTGGGATATTCTTGAAAGACCTAATATTTTAAAATTGATGACGTGGGCTCCTACATGGCTTGTGGGTCCCATTTCTCCTCCATTTACTAAAAATAAAAAGTTGAGGAAAGAAGGATTCAAACCGGCAACCTTGTGGTAAAATACCAAGCACTTTGCCATCCAAGCTATAACTTCAATATGTATATAATGACACAAGTAATTACTTATGCACAATAACATTTCTTCCAACATTGTATGTGCCTAATTTAAATAGACTTATTTACAAAATTAATTTAACTGTAGATGATATATATATAAGAGCTCTTGCATAATGTTTTTACTTTTATTTTTATTTTATAACCTATTATTCTTTTTCTTATTATTATTATTATTAATAATAATAATGTAAGTCGACCTTACATTACCAGAAGAGTAATAATTATATCCCACAAGATAAGTAGTTGTTGTTAAAAAAAAAAAGAGAGTAATAATTATAATTTTTTTTCTTATCTTACTATTAATTTGTATATATTCGGTCAACTTTTTTAATATCATAATTATTACATTAATTAATGATAATCAAATTGTATATCAAACACTATAGTTTTTTTTGAGAACCAAACATTATAGTCTAATATATTTAATCACTGTGTTTAAAAAAAAAAAAATCCAAAATAGGCTAATTTATAGGACAAAAATCTTGTCATAGTATAAACATTAAAGTTGTAGCTTAGATGGCAAAGTATTTGATAGTTTACCACTAGGTCGCCGGTTCGAATATCCAATTGGCTTTTGTGAAAGGACGTCTGATCATAGAAAATATTATTGCGGCTTTTGAAGCATTTCATCCTATGCAGTTAGGCAGGAAGGGGTGTCAAAACCACATGGCGCTTAAGCTCGATATGATGAAGGTGTTTGACAGAGTGGAATGAAATTTCTTACACTCTATTTTGGTAAAGATGCAAATCCCAGACAAAATAATCTCAGTAGTCATGGCATGTATTTCTACGCCTACTAATAACGTGCTTATTAATGGTAATCCTTCTTCTACTACTCGGCCAAGCCTGGGAATTCTCTAGGGAGACTCTTTGTCGCCTTTTTTTACTTATATTATGTGCTGCAGAGACTACTACTTTTTGTGGATTGGCTTTTGGTAGGCGTAACCCTTGTGAGTTGACACATTTATTGTTTGCTGACGATAGCCTTGTTTTCGCTGAAACTGCTTATGAGTCTTGTTCGTTGATTTTGAATATTTTTGAGGAATATGAGAATCTTTCAGGCCAAAACATTAATCTGAATAAGTCCTCCGTCTTTTTCAATAAATCTATCTCTCGGCCTTCAAGACTTGCGCTCTCCGGGAATCTGAACATTCCGTTAGGAAACGAAAAATGTAAATACCTTGGTCTTCCTTTTATCATTTGGTGATCTAAAAAGGTGGTGGTCTTCTCTTAATTATATCAAAGATATAGTGCACAAGAAATTGAGCGGGTGGAAAGGAATTTTTTTATCTCCAGCAGGTAAAGAAAATTGAATTAAATCTATTATCCAAGCTATCTGTTGAGAATATTCTGGATACACAAAATGACTTAGAATAATCTTAGTAATCAATCTCATTTATTATGTTTACATTATGACTATGTAGTATAAATGTTGGAGAAAACCCGAATTACAAGGTCGAATGGTCAACTTTAACGCTAATTTCGGATAGTCTCCGATGTATATCATCAAGAGTTTTTTACATGGTTACATTCTATTCACGGAGTAGATAATGATGGGTTTTTGAATCGCTCGATTCAGATATCGGATGAATGAAACATTAATGCCTAAAGTTGTAAAATAAGTCGAACGATCGAAATCGACTTTAGACAATTGAATTACACTGACCTGGTAAGGGTAAATTACAATTTTGGTCCTCTAACTAGACACGTTTTTCGATTTTGGTCCTGGTTTTTCTCCGGCGACAATTTTAGTCCTGTAAGTGGTCTTTTTTTTGTTGCAAATATAGTCCTGAACGCCGGAAAGACCACTTACAGGACTAAAATTGATCTTTTCCGGCTACAATTTTAGTCCTGTAAGTGGTCTTTCCGGCGACAATTTTAGTCCTGTAAGTGGTCTTTCCGGCGTTCAGGACTATTTTTGCAAAAAAAAGACCACTTACAGGACTAAAATTGTCGCCGGAGAAAAACCAGGACCAAAATCGAAAAACGTGTCTAGTTAGAGAACCAAAATTGTAATTTAGCCGACCTGGTAAGGTCCGCTGGTTTAATTCACTGCTAGTCGGCTGTTGTGTTTTCTTGTCTTGAGGGACAAGATATTGTGTCACTCAACCAATAAAAATCGAGTATTGACACATCCTCTACACTATATAAAGAGCCTCAATGAATGAGAATTGATCATCAATTTTTCTCCACTACTACATACAAAAATAATTATATACTCATTGAGTCATGGTGTGTCGAAGAGAAGTCGGAACATCCGAGTAGTTCGCCGGAGCTCGAGTTTTTGAAGTGCCGCTAAACTCGAGACGTGAACCGTTGTATCTTGGGAGACAATTGCTGCAACCGTGAGCACGATACCAGGGCAATTTGTCTTAAGGAAAGAGTGTTTACACTCGCCTCGGTTTGATTTCTATTCCATTAATTTTTGCATCATAATTTTTATTATGTCTTTTTATTATTCTGTAATTATTCCCGGTAATTACGGATCTGTTCCGTAAATCACTCCACACTCGGTGCGTTCCCAACAAAAAATACGCTACTATTGTACTCAATGAAATCAATGAAAATTCAGTTTTATCACTCTGTTATGATATCAGAGCTTTTGACTAACGTCTTTCAGATCTTGGTCAATCATAAAGAAATTCGTTTGGGTGGGGGTCATTACCGTACACGAACCCTCACCCGTCTTCCATCTTCATGTTTTCTTTTCTGTTGATTTTGTTTTCCATCGTCAAAATAATGTACTCTCATGTGTTTGTTATCTTTCAAACCCCATAAACGCTTCTGCAGGCCATGACAACTTATTTTCAATTCAATGGCAATCTTTTCAATTCAATAGTAAAGTGCAATCTCTGTTTTTCCAATCCAATTTTCTTTGTTTTTTTTTTATTCTACCTCTTCTCTTCCCCTTCTTCTTATAGGGGCATAGTCCCTTTCATCTATTAAGGTTCGTAAGACCTTACATTCTATATTTTCTTAATTATGGTACAACCCTCCATTCCAAAATTTATTAAGTTTTGTTTCAACTATGTGTTGATCACAAGGGTGACCATGCATCCAATTTTTTTATTCAGTATAAATTCTTCTATTTTTTTAGGGTTTCAAATGTTCTCAAAGATGATATTCTCTCCAAATATTTCTTTCACTCTATCACTTCTTTTTTCCATGACTCTTCGAAAAATTGAGTCATCCATTGCAGATTCGAACAATAGTAGGTTGATATGAAGTTGTTGTTGGCGATTGATATGGACAAGGTTGTTGCAGGCACCATTTGAAGGAAGCAAGAATACTGCATTATGGGCCAATCTCCATGTTCATTCTACTCCCATGGGATTTTGGGGCATGTTGAGAATATTCTAGATACACAAAATCACTTAGAATAATCTTTGTAATCAATCTCATTTATTGCGTTTATATTATGGCTATGTAATATAAATACACTACTATTGCACTCAATGAAATCATTGGAAATTCAGTTTTATCACTATGTTACTATCCTTCAATATGTCATGCAATGTTTCGCTATTCCAAAAGGTTTAGTTAATGAGGTTGAGTCAATGTTAAGAACTCTTTTCTGGGGATCTGCCGATGGTAAGAAAAAAGTCCATTGGAAGTCTTGGTCATCTTGTTGCAAAAGCAAGGGTGAATGATGTCTTGGTTTCCGAGACATTGAATGCTTTCGTAATGATCTTTTGGCTAAGCAAGCTAGGAAGATTATTACGGAGACAAGATCTATTGCAGCTTCTGTCCTCAAGGCAAAATACTTCGAGAGAAAGGACTTTAAAAGGGTTACAATAACTGATCATCCGTCTGCTATATGAAGGAGTATTATGAAAGAAAATGAACTTCTATTTAGAGGACTTCGCTGGCAAGTAGGAAATGGAAATTCTATAAACATTGTTGACGATCCGTGGTAGCCTTCTATGTCGAATTTCCATGCCCGTCCTATTGAGGACGGTCTCCCATCTTCACAAGTAAGCATGCGAGTATTTTAATCGCTTTAAAGCTGAAAATATTTTCTCTACCCCTTTATCTACTAGCCCGAAGGAAGATAAAATAATTTTACAATACTCAAATAATTGGATTTACACAGTTAAGCAAGATATTATTTGGCTTATAACTTGAAAAACCAAGCTGATATAAGCTTGGTAGCATCGACTTCCAACCGCTCTAGAAACCTTTGGAATGTTCTATGGAGGTTAAGAATTAAATTTCGAATCGTGCATTTTCTTTAGAAGTTGGTACATAACGCACTCCCTACGGCTATGGGGCTGCTCAAGGGGCATCGGTGATGGTAAGTGTCCTGTATGCCACAATGTAGACGAATATGTATGACATAGTCTATTTGAGTGCGATACTGCAAAGGCAATATGGAACCTTCAAGCTTTAGGTGATTTTTTGTGAAATTGCGCCTTTATTCATTAATGGACCTTCATGAAGAAATAACAAAACTCGACAAATTGGAACTTGTGTGAACTGTTTGCTTGATTTGGAACGTATGGAAGACAAGAAATACTTGGGTTTATGTTATGATCAAGCGCTTACTGTTGTACTAAAATCAATTGGTGCCAGTAGAGGCGCAACTTTATTTCTTTAGGCATTCAAGAGTGTGAGCAATCTATCCCAACACCTCCCTCAAGTGTTGGCAATCTGTCCAACACTTGCACAATTTTTATTCAAGAGTGTGGGCAATCTGTCCCAACACCCCCCCTCAAGTGTGGACAATCTGTCCCAACACTTGCACAATTTCTTTTTAAGTAATGTTCCATCCAGGGTTCGATCTCGTGACCTCTGGCTCTGATACCATGTTAAGATCAAGCGCTTACCATTCTACTAAAACCAATTGGTGCCAGTAAATGAGCTACTATATTTCTTATACATTAAGAGTATGGGCAATCTGTCCCAACACCCCTCCCCCCTCAAGTGTTGGCAATCTGTCCAACACTTGCACAATTTTCATTCAAGAGTGTGGGCAATCTGCACGCCCCACAAGTGTGGACAATCTGTCCCAGCACTTGCACAATTTCTTCTTAAATAATGTTCCAACCAGGGTTCGATCCCGTGACCTCTGGCTTTGATACCATGTTAAGATCAAGTGCTTACCATTTTATTAAGACCAATTGGTTCCAATAAAGCCACTACTATATTTCTTTAGGTATTAAAGAGTGTGGGAATATCTCCCAACACCCCCTCAAGTGTGGGCAATTTATTCATTAATGGACCTTCATGAAGAAATAA
This sequence comes from Gentiana macrophylla, assembly GCA_026214975.1. Lineage (NCBI taxonomy): Eukaryota > Viridiplantae > Streptophyta > Magnoliopsida > Gentianales > Gentianaceae > Gentiana > Gentiana macrophylla. The sequence goes on along the minus strand of CM047808.1, from coordinate 118,385,847 downwards.
CAAAACTCGACAAATTGGAACTTGTGTGAACTGTTTGCTTGATTTGGAACGTATGGAAGACAAGAAATACTTGGGTTTATGAAGGTAAAGAGGTTCACCTTAGCTCACTTGTGGCACGTTCTCAAACAGTGAGGCGGAGGAATACTTCAAGGCTACCTCAATGAATATTGATACTGCTATGTGATGACAGTTAAAATATACCCATTTATGTCATCAATTATAACCTTAAATCGGAGTTAATTATATATATTTCATATTTAATCACGTGTTTATATTTATTATTTAATGATAAGTGATTATTAATATGATAATTGGTATTTAGCTATTTTTATTATAAAAGAGCAATTAATTGTGTGATAAATGCTGATTTTGCAGATCATGATAAATCGGGAAGATAATTATCATACAATCGGGAGATCTCAAGATAAAAGAGAAGAAAATCGGAGCATTAAAGAAAAGATAAATCGAGATCGCTTCAAAAGCATGGAGTGGGGAACAAGTCGACGAACCGAGTGTGAAAACGCGTGAAGAGGAGGCTCGGTCGATCGAAAGCCATACCATTCGGTCGACCGAAAGCGTGTAGTTTCGGTCACCCCGAGCCTAATGTGATAAATGCATGTCAATCTTCTGGATTCTCCCTATGTCGGCTACAACTCCTATATAAACAGCAGCCACGATGTTGAGAACACACACCACTACAACACAAAAACAATTCATACAATTTTAGTTTTTAAGTTTTATTTTCTTTATGTTCGCTTCATTGTGGATTCGCTGGATTCTCCGATTAGGGAGCGCATTAAAGAGTGGGAGTCACTCGCCTTCGAGGGGTATGACTATTCAATTATGCAATCTTTATTCGTAGATCTCATTATATTTTATTATGGAGTAGTTTTATTTGTATTGATTGCGTGATGTAGATTTATTTACGAACCCATGTGTTTAGGTTAGAAACGCGTTAAGTAATCATGATTTGTTCCGACACGAATCGTGTTCGGTCGACTTAGACGAGTCACTCGGTCGCCCGAGTCTTTGTCGCTGCTCGATCGACCGAGCCTGGCAATATGTAGGGCAATATTATGATCGGCTTCGACTACGTCAGATTCTCTGAATTGGAATTAAAACGAGTAATTAAACCTGATCAACTTAGTTATTCGTCGTCATAATTTAACATGAAACCTAAAAAGTGATTGTTACTTAGGATATAGATTGAATCGGCATCTAAGAAGTACGCCTTACCCTAGGAATGTTGCTTAGATGAGGTTACGGTTTATACCGGCATCCCTAGTCTCGTAATTGTGTCAGAAGTTATATGAGATGGAGGCATTAAAAAGCGAAGTCACGTAATGGAGGCACGATGATTTAGATGGCCCAACCGGAGCTAAATCTACCTTAGGGGATGACTCCCGTAGTCATAATAATTAATCTTTAACGTTTGTTTTGTCTCGTTATCATCCTAATTCACATGGGGGGAGTTATAATCTACTAGCGTAATCAATACTATTCGTTTAGATAATATCAATCGTATTATCCGTGTTTTTTTAGTTTGTCTTTGTGGTCTTTTGTGTCTCGTGGTTGTCACTATTTTATTTTCTGCATTTAGTTGGTCGTAGACCGCCCTTTCAATTTAGTTCTAATAGGATAAAGTTGTGTTTTATTTGTGCCGAGTCTCTGTGGGATCGACCTTGACTCTATCTGACTATACTACAATTGAACCTATAGTTCTCTTGCTAGTGTGTTAGTAGGCATCGAGTTAATAATTTAACTTGACCTCCATCAAGTTTTTGGCGCCGTTGCCGGGGACTCGAGTCATTAAATTAAGATATAGCTTATTTTGTTAGAATCGGATTCGTAAATATTCGTGAATAAGAGTCAGATATTAAACAAAGGTCATAAATAAAAAATAAAAATAAAAAAAAAAAAAAAAAAGTGTTCGGTCGACCAATCCACGCCTCTCGATCGACCGAGAATTTATTTTCTTTTACATTTTACGTTTCATATTAGTTTTATAACATTCTGCTTCTGTTTTATTTGCGTTTTCTTTTCTCAAACTTATTTCGAGTCTGTCTTAGTTTTATTTAGTTAGTTAAAGGCCTAGCCTTTACTAGAGATTAATTGTTTTATTGTTGTTTATTATTTTATAGTACGCTACTCGGAAATCGAAGGAACCGCTTGAGCCTTATAATCCCGAGATAGAAAATTTATAGAAGGAATAGGAAGTTAGCTATGGAACTGGCTAAGCAAGGAGAAGAGGATCCGAATCTTGAGGAAAGCGAGCAAGGAGTGGAAGAAGGACATACAACCGATCATTCTGAGCATTCCGAATCTGAAACAGAAATGGAAGGCAACCCAGTCAATCCAAACCAGGTACCTAATCCTGTTATTAATCCTGTTATTAATAATGCCAATAATGTGAATGCAAATGCTAATAATGAGAACCAAGCCCTAGTTCAAGGAGCGAGGCGCACTTTGCAAAGTTATGCAACGCCCACTATTGAACAATTCATTCCCGCTATCGTAGCACCGCAAGATGCTGCGGAAGTCTATCACCCTAGGCCTAATGTAATTCAAATGGTGACCAATTATTCTACTTTTCATGGAGTCCAAAACGAGGATCCTGGTGTTCACGTGACGAATTTCTTGGAAATCGTTAGTACTGTGAAACCAGAATTAATCCCGGAGGGTAACATTCGTCTTAAGCTTTTCCTTTCACTTTGAAAGATAAAGCTAAGCAATGGCTTCTCTCTTTAGGTGGATCTATCACTACTTGGGAACAATTGTTGCAAAAGTTCATGAATAAGTATTTTCCCTTAGGAAAAACTTTTAAGTTACGCCAAGACATCCTAGGATTTAAGCAACAACCTGGGGAGAGTTTTGATCAAGCTTGGGAGCGTTTCAAGGAAGCTATGAGGAAGTGTCCTCATCATGATATCTCTCTTTGGCTTTTAATGCAAACTTTTTACCATGGGCTGAGAGAGACTGAGAAAATTAGAGTAAACGCTTCCAGCAATGGAGCGTTTGTTCTCTTATCTCCTGAGGAGGCACAAGGGAAAATGGAGCAAATAGCGATGAATAGCCAATGGGGAGGTAATGACATAGCTACTGTGAAGATGGCCGCTGATATATTTGATGATAGTGCATCTACCAAAATCTTAGAACAACTTTCTGTTATCAATGATAAGGTGGATGGGATGCAAGAGAGGATGACAAGAGTAGAGAAAGGGGTGGAATCGAGGTAGCACCTCAAAGTGAGAATGCTTTGGCATCAAGAAGCCAATTATGTCGTGAGGGTGCGACACCTAATCATAACCATCCTGGATTCCGATATAGTGACATTAACGCAGGAGAAAGGCCTAAACCGCCACCCTTTATGTACCACAAAGCAGACTAAAACTTTTGGTTGGGAAGTCGCGATAGAAAAAGCGAGTAATGTCGCCACCGACAATATGGGACAACTTTCAAAATCTATGGTGAGTTAGCCACTAACTTTAGCCAATATTGTCGTAAAACAGATGCCAAAGTAACCAACCAGAAGCTTTAGTTCAAAATCTCACACACCAGTAGGACAACTAGCCGAGCAAGTCTCAACTAGACCTCTCCCGGAGGTTGCCAAACAACAACGAGAAGAACCCTAAGGATTTGAATGCGATCATGACAAGGAGTGGAAAAGAAGTAACTCCACCATCCTGCATGAGCGAAAGAAAAAGTCACAAAGAATAAGGATAGTGAGCCAAGCAATGAGACTAATACTTCCGAGACTTTGCCTCGAGCAAAGAACGATAAAGAACCTCTTGCCCCCTAGAGTTGAACTTTACGATAACAAGTATCCAATTTTCACCGATGTCGACCTTCAACTCTACCTTATCCTCCACCAAAGCCGGGCCTAAGTTTGATAATAAGAGGTATAAGAAGTTCGTGGATATGTTTAGTAAGTTACAAATCAATATACCCCTAGTTGAAGCACTAGTGAAATGCCCGAGTACACCAAGTTTTTAAAAGACGCTGCCTCCACTAAAAGGAAACTTCTAGATTTAGAGACCATATGCCTTAATGAGGAGTGCTCACCATTCTTCAACATAAGTTACCCCCAAAATGCAAAGATCCGGGAAGTTTTCTCATTCCTGCACCATAGGTAACGTATGTCCGAACAAAGCTTTGTGTGATCTAGAGCAAGTGTGAACTGATGCCACTATCTATTTTTCGGAAGCTAGGCATGAAAGATCTTAAGAAGACCTCAATCACACTGCTGCAGCTTAGCTGACCGCTCACAAGGAACCGTGTGGAGTGGTTGAGGATGTGCTAGTGAGGGTTGAAAAGTTTGTATTCCCCGTCGACTTTGTGGTATTAGATATGGAAGCTAACTACGAGGTACCATTGATATTAGGGAGACCTTTCATGGCTACTAGTAGAACGCTAATTGATGTTTACAAAGGCGAGTTGGTGTTAAGAGTGAACGAAGAGAGAGTTGCATTCAATGTCTTCGACACGATGAAGCAACCTGATGATGGAGAGGATGCATGTTTCATGTTAGATTCCATTGATAGGATCGTTCAAGAATTTCAACAACATGAAAGTATCAAGGATTTTTTGGATCTTTGTCTTAGAAGAAGATGAAGTCAAGTCAAGTGAGTGAGTAGTGAGGAGGAGAAGATGATATGGCCAGGATGTAGTAGAGGGACCCCAAGACCTGTAGAGGAGTAGTAAGTCTTTGGAGATTGAAAGATTCTATCATAGACCAACGTGGCATAAGTACTTTGAACTTAAACTCACTGGTCAAAAGTTGAAGACCTCTTTGGAAGAACCTCCCACAAATTTGACTTTAAAACCTCTTCCTGCAAATTTGAAGTACGTATTTCTTCAAGATGAGACCTTGCCACTGATCATATCTTCTTCCTTGACGGACTTACAAGAAGAGAAACTTATGAGAGTTTTGAGAGAGTACCGTGGAGCATTTGGATGGACCATAGCTGACGTTAAGGGCATTAGCCCTAGCGTATGTATGCACAAGATCTCCGTGGACCCTGAAAAGAAAGCGGTTGCACAACCTCGAGGCGTTTAACCCCACACAATTAAAGGAAGTGGTTAGGGATGAGGTTATAAAAATGCTAGAAATGGGAATTATATTTCAGATTCTTTGATAGCGAATGGGTAAGCCCTATCCACGTAGTTCCCAAGAAGGGAGGATTGACGGTGCAAGCCAATGAGTTGAATGAGTTAATTCTGTGAGGCTAATCACCGTCATCGAGTATGCATAGACTTTAGAAACTAAACGATGCCACTCGTAAGGACCATTTTCCTCTTCCTTCATCGATCAAATGCTCGAGAGATCGAAAGGGCATGCTTTCTATTGTTTTCTTGACGGGTATTCGGGATACTATCAAATCCATATCTCGCTCAAGATCGTGAGAAAACGACATTTACATGCCCATATGGGACATTTGCTTATAATCGAATGCCATTTGGATTGTGCAACGCCCCGCCCACATTTCAAAGGTGTATGATGTCATTGTTTATGCGGACATGGTGGAAGATTTCTTGAAATCTTTATGGATGATTTCTCCGTGTTTGGAGACGATTTTGATTCATGTCTCACACATCTAGCACGAGTATTGAAGAGATGTGAAGAGACTAATCTTGTGCTTAATCGGGAAATGTCATTTGATGGTTACGGAAGGTATAGTACTAGGCCACCGCATATCAAAGAACGGTATAGAGGTGGATAGAGCGAAAGTCGAGGTGATCGAGAAACTACCTCCACCTACTAATCTTAAAACTTTGCGAGGTTTTTTAGGCCACGCTGGATTTTATCGTAGGTTTATCAAGGACTTTTCCCTGGTCTCCAGACCTCTTACCGAATTATTGGCCAAGGATGTGCCATTCGTGTTTTCAAATAAGTGCATAAAAGCTTTCAACGAAATAAAAATTAGACTGATTACTGCACCCGTTCTGGTCGCACCGGATTGGGATCTTCCGTTTGAACTGATGTGTGATGCAAGTGATACTGCTGTTGGCGCCGCTTTGGGTCAAAGAAAAGATAAGATTTTCAGACCTATTTATTATGCAAGTCGGACGTTGAATGCTGCCCAAAGAAACTATGCAACAACGGAGAAGGAGCTTTTGGCCGTTATCTTTGCTTTTGATAAGTTTAGATCTTACTTAGTGGGATCTAAAGTCACTGTGTGGACTGACCATGCGGCTCTTAAGTATCTCCTAGCAAAGCAAGATTCAAAGCCGAGATCGTTGAGATGGATTCTATTGCTACAAGAATTTGACGTAGAAATCCGAGATAAAAAAGGAAGTGAGAACGTGGTGGCCGATCATCTGTCGCGCTTACAATTAGAGGATGGTGAGGAATTACCTGAGATAGGAGAATCTTTTCCTGATGAGCAACTTTTCTCCATCACCACCATCAGGGGACATAATGATTGTGCTGCAGTTTCTTCGCGAATAGAGGTTGTGAAGGAGAAGAAGCAACCATGGTTTAGTTTGTTTGTCAATTATCTATCCAAAAGTACCGCCACCAAATCTCACTGTCCAAGAAAGGAAAAAATTCTTTAAAGATCTTAGACACTATTATTGGGATGAACCGTACTTGTTTAAGCTAGGATCTGATAATGTTTTTCAAAGATGTGTGCCAGAGGAAGAGTATAATGATATCCTGAAGCATTGTCATTCTTATGAAGTTGGAGGACACTACGGGGAGATAAAATCATGCCAAAGTCCTCCAATGCGGTTTTTATTGGCCGACATTGTTTAAGGATGCACACCAATATGCAAAGGCATGTCATGCCTGTCAAATGACAGGTAATATTTCAAGGAGGAATGAGATGCCTCTTAAGAGCATCTTAGAAGTGGAGCTTTTTGACGTTTGGGGAATAGATTTTGTTGGACCCTTTACTTCATCACTATCTAACCGATATATCTTAGTTGTCAGAGATTATGTATCCAAATGGGTTGAGGCCATTGCTTCCCTACTAACGATGCTAGGGTTGTGGTTAGATTCTTGAAGAAGAACATTTTTACAAGGTTTGGGGCGCCTAGGGCGATTATAGCGACAATGGTAGTCATTTTTGCAATAAACCGCTTTGAAAGGTCGATGATTAAGTATGGGGTTCGACATAAGCTAGCAACCGCATATCACCCCAGCACGAGTGGGCGGTAGAAGTTACCAATCGAGAGATAAAGCGTATCCTGGAGAAAAGCTGTCAATACGACTAGGAAGGATTGGTCGATACGCTTTAGATGATGCTTTATGGGCTTATAGGATCGCATATAAAACCTTGATTGGAATGTCACCGTATAGGATTGTTTTTGGAAAGGCATGTCATCTACTCGTGGAACTGGAACACCGGGCATGTGTGGGCAACAAGGATGTTAAATTTTGATGAGACGTTGGCTGGTGAAAAGAGGATGTTAGAATTAACTCGCCTGGAAGAGTTTCGTTTAGAGGCATACGAGAATGCTAAGATTTTCAAGGAGCGCACGAAGAAGTTCCATGACAAAAGGATTCTGGATAGGACCTTTCAAGAGGGTGATCTAGTTCTCTTATACAATTCGCGCTTAAGACTCTTCCCGGGTAAGTTGAAATCAAGATGGTGTGGCCCATTTCAAGTACAACAAGTCTTTCCTTCTGGAGCGGTGGAGCTATTTAATTTCAAAGACGAGTCCAGATTTGTGGTCAATGGACATCGTATAAAGCATTATCACGGGCTTCCGCCTGCTGCTGAGGAGGAGGTTTTATACCTTGATGACCCTGTCTATGAATAAACCGTCTTGAGCTGAGTCGAGCTAGCGACTATAAACTTAGAACTACTACTTATCACTATCTTTTTCGTTTCTCTTTTTAATAAAGTAGCATGCGTCTATCACGGTTTTTTTTCATCTCGCCATGTTCCGAGTCTAAGTTCGGAATAAACGAGGTTTTTTTTTCCTTGATAGCCGTCATGTGAGTTTTTAGGTTTAAATCCCTTTTGGTCTTGTCCATGGCAGTATAAAATAAAGTGGCTTAAACTGTTTTTAGATATCTATATCTACTTACTGCCACGTTATTTTATAACTTCTATAGACATGGTATTTGACGATTTCGTGGAGTTTGTTTGTTTATACAGGGTGTGTTTGTCTCTCCACACTGTGCCGATGACTACTCCGATAATGTTCCTTTACTTGGGAGCCGTTTCCAGAGCTAAGTCTTTCATCTTGAACTCATTTATTTTTGTCATTGAGGACAATGCCATATTTAAGTGGGGCGGGGACTTAGCTATATATTGTGCTATATGTTAAGGGAACGGAATACTCGAGACAATATTGAGCCAAATTTAAAATTTTTATGGATAAATGCCAAGTTGTTTAACTCGCACTTTAAACTTGTGAAGTTCTTATACTTAGAATTAATAGGAAATGAACCAAGTTGCGTGAGTACGTGGTCATATTATACTTTTTGCGATAAATTGTTAGTAAACTTAAGGATATTCATGCCAACAATTGCAAGTAGTTAGGTATTGTTCAATTACTCAACATGTGAATCGCTGAGTACCGCATGAGTTGTAATAATTGAAAGTAGTATGTGTACATTGCGTAGATAATTGGTTATGAGGACTTAGTGTCGATGTTTGTCGACTGATGTATTCTGATCTTCTAGCCAACAAAAGCGGAGTAATAAGCTTGGGACGTACCTGTGTTTTGACAATGCATTAAAACACTGGGCTTGTAGTAACATTACCAAAGTAGCCCCGCGCTTGTGGTAATATTCGATACTATGCATGATCTAAGATAGGGGGATACTCTATGAAAAGTTTTCTTCCTTGAGGTTAGTAGTATTCGAAAAATATGCAAAAACTGAAAAAAAAAAAAATTGAATTTTTAGAGGCTTTGAGTAGTACTCGGTCTCCAAGTCCAAAACCCTATGATACGCTCTTGCTTATTGTTCTAGTGCTTTAACCATTGCGAGGCATAAGAAGTATGAATGCTGATGTTGGTGAATTTAGATATGAAGTCTGCATAAACTCTAATCTTGCTACATTTATATAAAACCAATGCACATGCACACGATCACGTCGATTCATAGCGAGTAGTGAATAATGCATATCTTATGAGCATGACCGGTATGAGTTGACTCGGGTTTCTTGTGTAAGTATGAGTTGACCACGAAAAATGTTGTCTTGGGAATAACTTGTTAATGCTTTGTTCGGGACGAAGCAAAGTTTAAGTGGGGGCATTTTGATGACAGATTAAAATATACCCATTTATGTCATCAATTATAACCTTAAATCGGAGTTAATTATATATATTTCATATTTAATCACGTGTTTATATTTATTATTTAATGATAAGTGATTATTAATATGATAATTGGTATTTAGCTATTTTTATTATAAAAGAGCAATTAATTGTGTGATAAATGCTGATTTTGCAGATCATGATAAATCGGGAAGATAATTATCATACAATCGGAGATCTCAAGATAAAAGAGAAGAAAATCGGAGCATTAAAGAAAAGATAAATCGATCGTTCAAAAGCATGGAGTGGGGAACAAGTCGACGAACCGAGTGTGAAAACGCGCGTGAAGAGGAGGCTCGGTCGACGAGCCATACCATTCGGTCGACCGAGCCATACCATTCGGTCGACCGAGCGTAGGTTCGGTCACCCCGAGCCTAATGTGATAAATGCATGTCAATCTTCTGGATTCTCCCTATGTCGGCTACAACTCCTATATAAACAGCAGCCACGATGTTGAGAACACACACCACTACAACACAAAAACAATTCATACAATTTTAGTTTTTAAGTTTTATTTTCTTTATGTTCGTTCATTGTGGATTCGCTGGATTCTCCGATTAGGGAGCGCATTAAAGAGTGGGAGTCACTCTCGTCTTCGAGAGTATGACTATTCAATTATGCAATCTTTATTCGTAGATCCATTATATTTTATTATGGAGTAGTTTTATTTGTATTGATTGCGTGATGTAGATTTATTTACGAACCCATGTGTTTAGGTTAGAAACGTTAAGAAGTAATCATGATTTTTCCGACACGAGGCGTGTTCGGTCGACTAGACGTGTCACTCGGTCGCCAGAGTGTGCTCGTTCGATCGACCGAGCCTGGCAATATGTAGGGCAATATTATGATCGGCTTCGACTACGCCGATTCTCTGAATTGGAATTAAAACGAGTAATTAAACCCGATCAACTTAGTTATTCGTCGTCATAATTTAACATGAAACCTAAAAGTGATTGTTACTTAGGATATAGATTGAATCGGCATCTAAGAAGTACGCCTTACCCTAGGAATGTTGCTTAGATGAGGTTACGGTTTATACCGGCATCCCTAGTCTCGTAATTGTGTCAGAAGTTATATGAGATGGAGGCATTAAAAAGCGAAGTCACGTAATGGAGGCACGATGATTTAGATGGCCCAACCGGAGCTAAATCTACCTTAGGGGATGACTCCCGTAGTCATAATAATTAATCTTTAACGTTGTTTTGTCTCGTTATCATCCTAATTCACATGGGGGGAGTTATAATCTACTAGCGTAATCAATACTATTCGTTTAGATAATATCAATCGTATTATCCGTGTTTTTTTTAGTTTGTCTTTGTGGTCTTTTGTGTCTCGTGGTTGTCACTATTTTATTTTCTGCATTTAGTTGGTCGTAGACCGCCCTTTCAATTTAGTTCTAATAGGATAAAGTTGTGTTTTATTTGTGCCGAGTCTCTGTGGGATCGACCTCGACTCTATCTGACTATACTACAATTGAACCTAGTTCTCTTGCTAGTGTGTTAGTAGGCATCGAGTTAATAATTTAACTTGACCTCCATCACTATGATTTCACCCCACGACATAAGATGGAAACCACCAGATTTGAGACTCTTAAAATTCAATGTTGATGTAGCTTTTGATAACGGAGATTGTGAGATTGGAAGACTAATCCGTAACAGTCAATGTTCGGATCTTGGTAATTTCTCTAGGAAACTTGAGGGTGGTTTTGACGTACTTACAAGTGAGGTATTAGCCATATATATATCATGCGTTTTTTATGCATCACTTAGGGCTACTTAGAGTTTTTTTGAGGAAAACTCTCTTACAATACATCAGCGATTGATAGCTCGTTCTGAGGATCTCTCAGTGTTGGGGAGTATCATTGACGATTGTTATTCTATTTTGTCTATTTTTGTGAACACTTTTTTTTCATTTGTCAAGCATAATGAGTATATCCCTGCGCATCTCCTAGCGAAGGAGGTTTCGCGCTTAGTTGGAAGTGTGGAATGAGGGTTTTCCCCTCTCTCATGTAGAACATGCTATTTTTTATGATGTGAATTAATAAAATCACTATTAGTCCTCAAAAAATACACATTTCACACATTTAAAATAATTTATTAAGGGAAAAAATTATTTCACACATTAGTATATTTTTTAGGGAGGAGGGGCCATAAGGACAAGAATTAACAGAAATGGGTCTGGAAGGACATTTTCCATTTTCAAAGATTATAAAGGACAAAAACAAATCTTTTGGACAAAAATACCCATTCATTCACAAAGAACATTCATCCAATGCAACAACATTCAGAATCATCAAGTAACATTCACAAGAATATTCATCCGGATGCAAGAACATTCATGAATCATCGAGTAACTCATCCGGATGCAAGAACATTCATGAATCATCAAGTAACATTCACAGTAACATTCATCCAGATGCAAGAACATTCATGAATCATCAAGTAACATTAATGAATCAGCAAGTAACATTCATCCAGATGCAAAAACATTCATGAATTCATGAGTCATCAAGTAACCTTTGCACACGATCGATTAAACAAGCAAAGAACATTCATCCACATCATACAAGAGCATTGATCGATCAAAGACGAGAGAGTAACATTTACCGCTTCGTAATGAATCCCAAATCCCAAATCCCAAATCTTCAATCGTTAACTCCTTCAATCCCAAATCTTCAATCGTATTCTTCTTCAATCGCTTGGGTAATGAATCCCAAATCTTCAATCCCAAATCTTCAATCGCCTTCTTCTTCAATCGTTAACTCCTTCGCGGTGCATGGCTCTGACCGCGGCACGGCCGTAGAAGATGAAGCGACCCCTCTACCATGGCCACCGCCCCTCTACAGCCTGCCGCCGCCCCTCTACAGCCTGTTCTTACCTTTCCAACCTCACTGCCATGGTCAAAGCTTCCTCCCATCCGACGTCCTCATCCCTCTACCCATGAATTCGGACAACCTCAGAAATAACCAATCTCCGGCAATTCATCGGCGTTCAAAAACAAGAGAGATGATGAGGAAAGAGGGCATTTTGCAAATGACTCGCGGACTTGGGGATTACGCTTTGAAGAAGCGCAGGCTTTGAAGAAGCGGCTGAATGAATGAATTAGGGATTAGGCTTTGAAGGGTATTTTGGGAAGAAATAATATGTTTTGTCCTGATTAATATCTAGTGTACTTGGAACCGGATTTATGAATTAAAATGTCCTTTTCAGCAAAAAACTATATTTTTTAATAGTAAAATCTTATTCATATTTGTTTATATGAATTTTTTTTGTAATGACTATCTTTTTGTTTTTTGAACCAGACTATGTATTTTTTATTTACATTATAAATGTTTTATGTCAATTTATCCGATTATTATTATAAATTAAAAGGACGAATATATTTTTATAGGAGGGAAAAAAAACATAACATATATAGTAGCGCTTTTTCCAGATCCTTGAGGGGAGGGCTCAGAGGGCGATTGGTCCCTTAGTCAAAGGCTAGGTCCGCCCTTGCCCTGGAGGTTCAGCTCTGGCTCTAAAGAGCCTCACGGGTGGCTTAAGCGGTGGTTTCAAACACCAACATGCATCTCTTTTTGGATTCTGCCAACTTACGGTTGTTTGACGGTAGTTTCAACTCCATGTCCGATCGTTTCCTCATCAAACACGAGTGGAACCTCTATTTTTTCACCATCTTCATTTCCTAATCTCTTCCCTAAATCCTTGATCTTTAAACTTCTCCTCACATTCGAGACCAAATATCTAGAAATTCTAGTGCAGGAAATCAACCATTTTCAAATCTAGTAAGTACCTCCCAGGGGGCGGACGCATGATATCGGGTAAGAGGGCAGTAAAATTTTTAAAGGCAAATATATATAAAAATTTAAGGAGAGGAAAACTGTATGCATCATACAAATTTTAATGTATTTTTTTCGGATCAAAAGGGGTCAGTTGCCCCCGTTGGTTGTATGTAGGTCTGATGAGAGATAAATTTATGATCATTATTACGACATTTTACCCCAATATTGATACCATTTTGAGCATTATTGTATCAAATCAAGTCAAAATTACTAAGTTTTATTCAAATGTATAAGTAGTAGTTATTATATAAATTATCGTATTTTTATTAGTTTTGTATCGGTTTAGTAACCGGAGTGTCGTGTCAGATTTATGTTTGGTATTTTGGTGGTTCATTGCAGGATTATATATTGACCAAGATTCCACGTAACGACATGTTTTGAGTCTAAAAGATGTGTTAAGAGGATTAGAAGAAGATGCCACAAGCTTACGAGTTCAAATGGATCAAATTATCTTACATACTTAAAACCAAAACCTGTTTCGACGGAGATTTGACCCAGCTTAGAGGCATTTTCAGGGGATGACTTCTTAATGAAAGTTGTAGATCTTCACATAAGCTTTCCAACGCACTTTGAATCACATAAATTGGAGTTCTACAACTCAAGTTATGGTCAAGTGGCTAATCGATTCGTATCAGTAAAATATCGTAAAACGACACGTAATGGAAATGGCTCATCAAAACGACATTTTCTGAAGAAGTTTCCTTAATAAAAGTTGTATATCTTCAAGAAAGCTTTCCAATGGATTTTGAATCAAGTCAATCGGACTTCTACAACTCAAATGGTGGTCAAGTGGCTAATTGATTTGTATTAAGGAAAATGTCGCAAAACGACACGTAATGGGAATGGCCCATCAAAAAGGCGTTTTCTGAAGAAGAGTCCTTCATGAAAGTTGAAGAATTTTCCGAGAGCTTAATTTTGACGTTTGAATCATATTTTTTGGAGGTCTACAACTCAAGATATGAATTTTAGAAATTTTATTCCAATAATTATAATTATAACCGAAGGATCGAGAATCAAGCTGAGTCATTATGCAATGATGATTCCGGACCGGTCCTGCCCCTATCCGGACCGGTCCGGCCTCAACAGTTTGCTATATATACAGAGCATCAGAGAACATAGACTCTTGCCCCTTCTTTCCCTTTTCCTCTCGTCCCTCTGCTCTTTCTTTTTTAGGATACATATATATATATATACTTATATATATACACACATCATCACATATATATATATATATATATATATATATATATATATATATATATATATATATATCTATATATATGTCTATATATGTATATATATATGTTAGATCTTTTTCATCTCTTTTTTTTTTTATTTTATTTTAGTACCGTATATATATATATATGTCATTATGTATGTATATATGTTTTTCACATATATAAATAAAATGGTTATAATATCGTTGTAATGGCGGAATAATTATCGAAGATTGTTGATTTCAAGCTTTGGCATGTTAGATCCGGTGGAAACGACTTTATTCGATAGTCATAACCGCTAATATATTCTAAAATTGTTATGTTTATTATTTCTATTTCTATTTATATATGATATTAAACTAAAAATATATCTAGCCAAGATATGAATCAATTAGTTAATCTTTTGGTAAAATGAATGATCGACTCGGTAATAATGATTAAAATCAATTATGATGAATCTCTTTCTTTCTCTGCGCTTAATGAAACGTTAAAATTGAAAGACCGGAGGTAAAATTGGCCGAGTGAAAACGTGACAACGGAACCCGCTTTCCTACCCGGGGCGATTTGTCTTGGGAAAGATAAATTTTATTGAAATTTGTACTTTCGAGATCGTAATAATGTTAAATCATCGCTTTAATTGAAACTTAAACCGAAAGTTGAATCGTCCGGCTTTGACAACCGGAGCCTTTTAAATAAAATTGATTGCTTGAATGAATGGAATGACTCTTTTTATCTAAAGGTAGATTTGTACTCGGGACCTGCTCGTAAAAACCGTAATAGATTGTGGACCTTGACTCGATGCAATGGACATATGACAATTTAATACGCCGTGTGAGGAGGAGTTGTCTAGCTTAGGAGTACACCGATTCATATATAATTTACACCTTGAATAAAGGAAGATCTATCTCATTTATTTCTACTAAAAGATATTGATTCAGTAACATAATTCTTGGCTAGATCCAAAAATATATATATTATCTATTTTTATATTTATATATTTATTTACTGTTTTACTAACAATCTAACTACTAACATAATCTAACCCAGGAAAAAGTAAAACTGCGACTTAGATCGAGTTAATAATAGCTTCTTGGTGTTTAACCCCACTTAAAAGAGTTACCATGTTTTCCCGAGGAATACGACCGACTCACCGCACTAGCACTATAATTTGACCCGGTACAATCGCCGGTTAGGATCAGATAGCTAGAGTCATTAACGAGCCGAGCCGAGCCGAGTATTGGTCGCTCGAACTCGAGCTCGTTAAGCTCGTGAGCTTGTTCGAGCTCGCTCGCTTGTTAAACAAACAAAAATTCGCTCGAGCTCGGCTCGCTTAAAAACATGAACTGCTCGAGCTCGCTCGAGCCTCGGCTCGTTAGACATATTTTTGTCTTTTGGCTCGACTTTGGCTCGAATTCGCTCGAATTCGGCTCGAGTTCGGTTCGTTAGACATATATTATAAGCATATAAGCATGTTCACGAACATTATATAAGTATGTTCGCGAACAATAAGCTTGTTCGCGAACATAATAAGCATGTTCGTGAACATAATCGAACGTTCGCGAACCAAACTCGAGCTCGGCTCGTTAAGTAAACGAGCCTACAATCATGTTCGAGCTCGGCTCGTTAAGCTAAACGAACAAACGATCACGAACACTAACGAGCCGAACACGAGCTTGTTCACGAGCGGCTCTGTTCGTTTAACAGCTCTATGTATAGCCTAGGTAATGTCCGTCAGCTTTCTGGCGCCGTTTTCAAGGTTAGGTTTAGGTCTGTCAGGTCCACCACTGAAGAAAAGTGGATTTGATCCACTTTTCTGATCTCAGCAAATGAATCTAGGGTTTTCTTAAGGTATGAACGTAAGCAAGGAACATAAAAGGGGAAAGATATTTTGTTATATTATTCTGGAAAATAAATAAACCCTTATTTATATGGGTGGCTGCAAAACCCACTATACACTCAGAAAAAACCATAAATGCTCCTATACTAAAGTATAATTTGTAATACCCCCCTCAAGATGGACTTGGGGAGCTATAAATGTCTTTCAAATGAAGGTAACTAAGCAATGAATAGAAAAGTGGACTGTTTAATGCCTTGGTGAAGATGTCTGCAATCTGATGTAGTGTAGGAATAAGGACCAGCTGCACGAGTCCATCTTGAACACGGTCTCGGATCACGTGGCAATAAATCTCTATATGCTTCGTTCTCTCGTAAAAAACAGGGTTCTTGGCTAGATTGATAGCACTAGTGTTGTCACAATGCAAAGAAATATGAGTAGAATAAGGAGAACCAAAATCATGTGCAATATAACACAACCATTGTATTTCACATGCAGCCAATGCCAAAGCCCGATATTCAGCTTCTGTGGAACTGCGTCTGTTGTTTGTTTCTTAGTTTTCCATGACACAAGTGGATCACCAACAAACATACAATATCCAGTGATGCTTCTTCTAGTATCTTTACATGTGCCCTAATGAGAATCAGCATAGGCAGTTAAAACGAGGGAATTATGTGCAGGATAGAACAACCCTTTACCTGGACTGGACTTAATATATCTGAGAACTTGCTGTGCAGCATGGAAATGATGTATGGTTGGATTGGCCAATAACTGGCTGAGCTACTGTGTGGCAAAACTAATCTCCGGACGGGTAATGGTAAGATAAAGTAGCTTTCCTACTAAGCTCCTGTATTGAGTGTTGTCAGGCAATAACTCAGAATCTCCAGCAAAGAGGGCTGTCTTCGACTTCATTGGTGTCTTTGCTGCCTTACAATCTAACATGTCAAATTCTTCAAGAAGTTAAAGTGCATACTTACATTGAGAAATAGTCAACCCTGATTCTGAGCATGAAATTTCAAGTCCAAGGAAAAATTTGAGCTCACCCAGGTCCTTGATCTTGAACAGCTGATGAAGGTGGGATTTCAACTCTTCAATGAGAAACATGCTATTCCTTGCCAGGACTATATCATCGACATATGCTAAGGCTATCAAGAAATCAGTGCCTTGTGTTTTGAAAAACATGCTGTGATCATGTCTTGACTGCTTATAACCAAGATCTTGTAAAGAGCTGGTGAGTTTATGATTCCATTGATGACTTGCCTATTTCAAACCGTAAATGGACATCTTCAATCTGTAGACTTGACGTGGGTTAGTAGCTTGAAATCCTGGAGGCAGTTTCATGTATACCTCCTGTGTGAGGTCTCCATGAAGAAAGGCGTTATTCACGTCAAGTTGGTGCAAAAACCAGTCCTTTGCAATAGCTATGGCCAAGAGACTATGAATGGTTGTCACCTTAGCTACTGGAGAGAACGTTTCCTCGTAATCAATTCCTTGTGTTTGGGTATATCCCTTCGCAAATAAACGTGCCTTGTACCGTTCTATAGTCCTATCTGAGTTGTATTCAACTTTGTAAACCCATTTGCACCCAATGGGTTTCTTTCCCGGGGGCAAATCGACTATGTCCCATGTTTTGGTTGACTCTAAGGCATCTATCTCTTTCTTCATAGCTTCCTGCCAGGCACATGAAGTCACAGCTTGATTATAGGTCTAGGGTTCTTGTATCTTGTCAATGGCAGCCACAAAGGAAGAGTGATGTTCTGACAATTGTGCATAGGACAACACATGATCCAAAGTGTGAGGAGAAACTCGCTTCTTAGTCTGGGCACATACAAAATCCTATAGATGTGCTGGTGGTCTTCTTGATCTAGTTGGTCTTTGAATCACCGGAACATCTATGTTTGGTTGAGTGGAAGCTGCCGTGTCTGGGCTTACTTGGAGAGATGCTGGCTCTCTATCTGAAGAACTCGGTGTAGTAGGAACTTCAGTGACACCCAGATCATTTTCTGCCAAAAAATCTTTATTATCAAAACCATGTATCACTGGCAAAGACACAGAATCTGCTGCTAGTACATGACCTTTAGCCCTGTCATAAAAAAGGAACGTTAGTTCATGGAAAATAGTATCTCTTGAGATAAAAATCTCCCTGGACACTAAGTCAAGTAGAATGAAGCCTTTTGTTGTGTCTGACATTCCTAGATTGACACAGGTCCTTGCTCTAGTATCAAACTTACTACGCTCTCTAGTCAAAGTGGAGGCAAAAACCAAACATCCAAACACTCTTAAGTGTTTTAAATCTGGATCTTTGTGAAACAATTCCTTGTAAGGTGTAGAATCCTGCAACAATGGGGTGGGTGTCATGTTGATCAGTTTGACTGCATGAATAATACAGTAGCCCCAGTAAATGATTGGCAGATTTCTTAGAAATTTTTCAGAGGCCTGGCTGTGTTGAGGATGTGTTGGTTCTTTCTCTCCACAACCCCATTCTATTGTGGTGTTGACACACAACTTTCTTGATGAATGATCCCCTTCTCTGTATAAAATTCTGGCCATCTGAACTCTGCCCCATTTTCTGTCCTGACCACCTTGACCTGTGATTTGAACTGAGTGGAAACAAAAGCACAAAAACTTTGTATTAAAGGTCTAACTTCTGCTTTGCTTTTTAACAAAAATTCCCATGTATACCTACTGAAATCATCAACTATTGTCATGAAATAAGACTGTCCATGTACTGTTAAATGTCTGTATGGACCCCATAAATCCATATGTACTAAATCAAAATAGGCATTCACAGTTGTACTACTCAAAGGAAAATGTAATCTCTTCATTCTTGCTTGAGGGCACACATAACAGACTCTCAGGTGACACTACTTCATCAAGATCTTTCTTAACAACACTCATTCTTTGATGGGACATATGTCCTAACCTCAAGTGCCACAAGAGGTCTTTATTGGGGGACATATGAAAATAAGAAGAACTACTACAGACTGTTTTACTAGTATTCTCTTCCTCTCCAACTCTGCTTATGGATTCTAGCAGATACAGACCATCCTTCTTTTTAGCTATCCCAATCCTCTGCCAGTGTCCTTGTCCTGTATACAACAGATCCCATCAGTGAAAGTTACATAAAGTGTCTTATCAACAGTGAGTTTTCCCAAAGAAATCAAGTTACAGTGAAAGCTAGGGACACACAAAACTTCTTGCAAAAGCATATTATTATTCACCCTTACTGTCCCCATATGTGTTACCTTTACAGAGCTTCCATTTGGTAAGGTAACTTCTACCCCTCTTACTTCTCTTACCTTCTCAAAGAACTTGACTGAACAAGTTACATGGTCTGTAGCCCCTGAGTCTAGTATCCATGTATTTAATGCTTTACCTTGCACCTCTTGATCATTCTGAGAGAAGTTAGCAGCTAGCACTCTTGCATGATTCACAGTGTGGTCTGTCTTTTCTTCCACATTCATCTAATCAAGGAATTTCTGAAATTGTTGAGAAGTAAGGTTGAAGCCTGCACTTGAGATATCTCCCTTTGCATTTGCTGCATTTGAGGACACATTGTTATCAGTTCTTGAGCTGCCTTCACCTTTCACAAGGTTAACTCTCCTTTTTTACTTCCAATCAGGAGGGAATCCATTCTTCCTGTAACAATCTTCTATGGTATGTCCATTATAACCGCAGTAAGAACACTGAACTTTCTTCTTAGCAACATTTCTCTGGTTTCCATTCCAGTTAGACTGAGATTTTTCATTTCCTGTGTCAGCATAATTTCTACCCCTATTGTATGCTGTATTTGACTTGTTCGCAAATATCACTGCCTGATTGTTTTGAGGATGACTAGCACTGTATTCTATTTGATTCTCAAACAGTATACTCATAGCAAAGGCTTCAGTAATATAAGGCAAAGGTTTCAACAGGAATACTTGTGACCTAACTGGTGCAAAGTTCTCGTTTAATCCTTTCATAAACCGAATAACATATTCATATTCTATGTAGCCAACAAAGGTGGGAATAACTGCACAAGTACACTTAACTGCACATTTGCATGAGGAAATTGGTCTCAAAATCATGTTCTCATCCCAGACGGTTTTCAATTTAGCAAAATACTCAGTAATAGACATAGTACCTTGAGTAATTTGGTTGATTTCCTCCAGTAAATCAGAGAGACGAAAGCAATTCATCTTAGAATACCTATTTCGAAGATCCTCCCAAACTTCACGAGACGAATTCATCCATAGCATGGTCTTCGCGATTGGATGACTCACAGACTTCATTATCCAGGACATCACAGTGATATCACACTGCTCCCATTTTGCTCTCATTCTTTCATCATCCACAGGTTTTGGAATCGATCCGTCCACAAAACCTAGCTTATTCTTCATAATCAGTCCCATTCGCATCGATCTGCTCCAGGAGTGATAATTCTTGCTATGGATCTGCAAGGATCAAGGCCGGACTCTCGTTCGGATGCAAATAAAAGGGGCTCGAAGCTTCCAACTCTCCAGCGGCTCGTAACTGCCTCTCTTCTGCCATTTTTCGATCTCAATCGAACAAATCTAGAGACGACGCAAACAACAAGGAACGCAAAACACAGATCGGTTGTTAATTCCTCTCTGATACCATGTAGAAAAGTGGATTTGATCCACTTGTCTGATCTCAACAAATGAATCTAGGGTTTTCTTAAGGTATGAATGTAAGCAAGAAACATAAAAGGGGAAAGATATTTTGTTATATTATTCTGGAAAATAAATAACGGAATGATAGTCTTAAGACATTATACATTGTAGCATCCGGCCATTATCGGGTGATTGATGCATCATTGATCGATGTTAGATCATATTATAATATAGATCTAACACCGATCAATCAAGCAGATCATCCGATGCGCCGGACAAGCATATGACACGGGCATACAGAAGAGCGCTTAAATAAATAAACCCCTATTTATATGGGTGGCTGCAAAACCCACTATACACTCAGCCAAAAACCATAAATGCCCCTATACTAAAGTATAATATGTAATACTGCCTCCCATGATCTTAGGTTCTGAAGTATTCTTAATATCTTATCCATGAAAACTAGGCTTTAATTCTTGAATCTTTACGTAAGATCCGATTTAACTTTGTAAGAAAATATTTTCTACTTGTAGAGGTAGAAGTTTCTCCATAAAGGACTTGCTGGAATAAAGTAAGGATCTAGGCATCAAAGTATTTACGGTTCATGCTTTTAAAGGCATTACATATAAGTCTATGTTTTCTTGTTTCGGTGTGTATAACCTGGAATTCAATGCACACTAGGCCAAAGACTATAAAAGTCCAGAGAGGAAAGTTATACATTCTAGTGCGTCAACTTGAGGAGCACCAGTCCCAAATGTTAAAAAGAATGATGGCACGATGAGGATGTACATGGACTATCGAGAGTTGAACAATGATCGGTGCATGATTAAGTACTAAGACAAAAAGAAAAAGGCAATAAATCGTCAAATGTCCTCCGGCATAAATCCCTGCTCATGGGCGAAAATAAAGAGCATTATGTTGGGCCGGTTAATTAGTCCCTGTTCAAGGGCAAATATAACTCTTTTTTCTTAAGAAGAAGAAAATTCATACTTTCCACGTTGAGCTTTGCTAAACATGACATAGTATTCGTTAACCACATATGAGATAAATGCAGAAAGAAGTGATTCAGACTTAACATAATGGAAATGATTAATGATAAATTGTCATCTAAGTTCTATTTACGAAATAGAAACTAAAACTATGCCGTTATCCCAACATTTAGTTATATTTTATGTTGATTTTCTTACTAGATTTTATAGCTCATTTCTTATTTATCATATAGCAGACTAACGATTCTAACCCCAAAATGAGGGTAGTTAAGAGGGAAAATACTTGTGTGGTGAGGGAATTTGAAGTGAAGTACGTGTAAACGATCGTAACCACACAGCGCTTTAAATACGAATAAAATCGTATAGTATTATATCTGTGTCACACGGTATCCACACACACCATGGAGACACCACACAAGAATTACCCAGTTAAGAGGGGAAGTTATTGTGTATGTGGTGAGGTAATTTAAGGTAAAGTGACGGGTTAAACGATCAGAACCACACAGTTTAAATACATAATTAAACACGTGCTGCCTCAGATGGCTCCACACTGCTGTGCCTCACCGTATGAAGACACCGCACAATAACTTCCCGTTAACACACAATAACTTCCCGTTAAGAGGGTGAAGGAACTCCTATCTCTCTTCCTTTTCTGTTGACTTTTCTTGGTTTCAGGAGTGTACATTCATGATGTGACCTTTCATGATATGAACTCTAGGTAGTAATTGCAGTCTGTCATGATGATGTGGAAATGCAACAGTTGAGTAATTGCAGTCTGTCATGATGATGTGGAAATGCAACAGTTGAGTTTCTTTACCTTTCAACTTCCGCATGTATTTCTTATAACACCTTGACGAGTCTCCGTGATTCGAAAAAATTGACATTTTATCTAATTATAATAGCTTAACACCTTGGGTCTCCGTGATTCGAAAAAAATTCTAAGATAATAGCTTAACGGGTCTAAAGGGATAAAAAAAAAAAAAACTACCAGTTATTCAGGACGGGTCGGGTTTATGGTTTTTTTTTTTTTTAATTTATAAAAAGAAGTATTATAGCTGCAGACAACACGAGTAACTTGAATGGGACCAGCAACTAGCTGTAATAACAAAGGCACAAAGAAGACCATGTGCCCCTTCAAAAAAAAAAAAAAAAAAAAAAAAGAAAAAGACCATGTGAGAAAATAGCAAAAAGGCACATTTAATACACTGATGACTTCGGTTATGTTACTCCGACAATGTCTCTATTAGATACCCCATGTGACATTCAATATATGGCATTAATTTTAGTATTTAAACGACCAACATATGCATCAAATTCAAAGCAACTGTATAGTATATATATAAATTGGTGTCACTATTTTTTATAACCAAAATGTGGCCAATATTCCAGCACGTTTATAATGTATTTCCCACAGACTCCTTTATTCACTATCTGGTTCTTATCGACAGACGGCGGCGGACGCAAGATTTTCTCAGTGATGGTGGAGTCTATAAAAAAATTTATGAGCAATTTTTTTTTTTTTTATTTTTAAATTTTGTATCATACATACTTTGATTCGTCTCTTCTTCAATTCAATCTAAGGGTTGCAGACCATAGAGATTTCAACAACTTGCGGCTGGCAAATAACAAATGATCAAAAGAGACAAAAACATCCAAGAATATAGCAACACAAGACTAATGATGAACAAACATTACAAACTGATTGTACTCAACTAGAGGCAATTCTAGAAAAACCACAAATCGCCACAACCTAACAGACTTTATCATTGATACAAACTGCTTTTTCACTAATTTGTTTAGATAAATCCTTTCTGGAAACAAATAAGTGAGCACATCTTGCCTTTTGTCCTCTGTTAATAAAATGATTCCCTTGTTCTAGAAGCTTTTTTAAGTGTGGGCCTTTTGTATTTTTTTTGTCTTTTCATCCCTCCTCAATCTAACGTGGAAGATAGGTCGAACACGCAGAGTCTCGTATAGTAGAAAAATGATGTCTTTGCAATGGCTTAGTGAAAATGCCAGCCAATTGCCTTGTAGAAGGAACGGATCGAGTAACGAGCTGACGGAGAGCCACTTTTTCACGAACAAAATGATAATCCAACTCAAAATTCTTAGAATGAGAATGAAACATATAGTTAATTCACAAAATAGTTGAGGAAGGGTTTGGATAACTGACACCAATATCACGAAAGTAAATGAATAACCCACACTAGTTCAGCAGTAATTGAAGCCATCGACCTGTATTCGGCTTCAGAACTTGATTTGGCCACAATTGGTTTCTTCTTAGAGCTCCAGGAGATGCAATTTGCTCCAAGAAAGACACAAAAGCCGCTAGTACTCCTTCTAGTCGCAGGACACCCTAACCAATCTATGTCATTATAGGAATATAGGATAGTTGGACTTCGACTCAAGTAGTGTAGACCAGAATTTGTAGTTCCCCTCAAGAATCTAAGTATGCGTTTGACTTCCTTGAAATGCCCCACTATTGGGCTTTCAAAGTGTTGACACACACGATTCACAGCATGAGTAATATATGGTCTTGTAAATGTTAGGTATAGCAATGCCCCAACCATGCTTATGTAAGTGAACGGATCAAATGGATCAGAGTCTGCAAATTTAAGTTGCATTTTAAGTGCTAAAGGAGTAGCAATAGGACTTCAACTGATCATTTGAGTTCTTGCTAGCAAAGACTCAGTATACGCCTTCCGGGTCTACATAATTCCAGCTGAGGTGACCTTAATGTCAATACCATGAAAATACATGAGTTTCCCCAAGTCTTTTAAGGAGAACTCCTGGCCAAGCTTACTGATCAAACTGTAAATAAACTTAGGACTGTTTCCTGTAACTATCACATCATCCACATAAATCAGCAAGATAACAGTGGTGCCTTGCTTCTTGAAAACAAGCATTGAAGAGTCTACCTTACCGCAATAGAAACCTTGTTGAATAAGACATTGGGAGAGACTATCTAATCAAGCTCTTGGGGCCTGTTTAAGGCCATATGGTGACCGTTTGATCAAGCACACATGATCGGTCTTGTAGTGTCTTGAAATCCCTTGTAGATGTTCCATATACACTATCTCCTTAAGATGTCCATGCAAGAATGCATTTTTGACATATAATTTCCTTAGTATCCACTTATACGACACAGCCAAAGAGAGTATCAGCGTGATGACAATTGGTTTGATTATAGGACTAAAAGTTTCTTCAAAATCCACCTGAGGTTGTTGAGAGTAACCTTGAGTTACTAGCCTTGCCTTATACCTCTCAAGAATACCATCCTCATTAGTCTTCACTCTATACACCCACTTAGATCCAACTATATTTGTGTTAGGTGGTCTAGGAACTAGGATCCATGTCTTGTTGTTTTGTAAAGCTGTCAATTATTCTTCCCTTGCTTGCACCCATTTAGGTTGTTTTAAGACAATTTTGATGGTTTTTTGTTCAGGCCTGATATTGTGACCAGTCACATCCCTTGCATAATTTTGTAGATATGATGGAGATCTCATATCTCTGACTGTTCTTTGAGGTTGAGAAGGATGTGATTCATCTAGTTCAGCTGGTTCAGGGGGACCTGATATTCCTCGTTCTTATGATTTTCCACAACATGTTCTGTGTTTTCCTCGGTTTCTGTCTCATGTGGTATTGGAACATTCTTAGCATCTGGAATATCAACTGGACAACAAGCATATGTGACTATGTTTGCAGGAACATCATCTTGAGTTTCTGAGTTCCACTCATCTATGGTAGGGTAAATTACATATTCAAATGATGTTTCTGGTACTTGCAATGTGCATCTTCATTAAAAACTACATGCCTAGAAATATGCACCCTTTTTGTATTTGGATCAATACATCTGTAACCCTTGTGAGAGGGACTATACCCATGAACACACAAGGCATGCTTCTTTTTGCAAACTTAGACTAGCCATGATGCCTCAAAGTGGGGAAAAACACTAACAACCAAAGGTTCTTAAGCCATGATATTCAGGATCTCTCTGAAATAGGTTTTTGTATGGTGTTTCAAAGTTTAAGCTGGATGAGGGTAGTCTATTTATAAGGTAGACAAAGGCCAGGAATGCCTCAACGCACAAATGTTTAGGTACATTAGCATGATACATCATAGTTAAACTTGTTTCCAACACATGTCTGTGTTAATTTCCTTTCAACCTCTCCGTTTTGTTTAGGAGTATAAGGACTGGAATTTTCAATTTAATCCCTTATGCTGAAAGATGAGTTAGGAACTCATTTAGCTTAAATTCCCCTCCTCCATCACATTGGAAGGTCTTTATTTTCTGGTTTAATTGATTTTCTGCTAACTTTTGTAAATTCAAGAAGCATTCATAGAAGTCAAACTTTCTTTTGAGTGGGTATTAGCATGTGAAACGTGAGTAATCATCTGCATAATAACGATGCCCTTAATTTGAAGCTATGCCCCTACAAATCACTTTGTACTTTTTCATATGGAAAACAAACCTTTTATTGCTTTTATTAAATGGAAGTTTACAACTTTTGCCTAATTGACAACTAACAGAAACCCTAGGTTGTTGAATCTAACCACTAACATTGATGAGACACTTTTTATTCAAAACATAAACTAGCTTGGCATGAGGGTGTCCCAGCGTTTCATGCCAAACAGAGACATGTGCCCTTCCTAGTTTGACTGCACTTGGAGCCTCCTTTTGGTCTTCATCAATTGCATACATACCACATTTCTTAGGCCCTTTGGCAGTGATCCTCTGATCTTAGTCCTTTATCACAAAACCAATGTCACTAAACTCAAAATACACATTGATTATCAAATGCATATTTTCCAACAGACATTAGATTCTTAGTTAACCACTAGAACATCTTGGATTTTTAAATATCCATCATATGCATCATTTGTGTGGGTTATATCCAGACCAAATCTATTCCCTACATAGATTTTATCATTGCCATTGTATTTTCTTTTAGTGAAGAGGTTACTTTTATCATGTGTCATGTGTGTTGTTGCTCCGGTGTTGGCATAGAAGGCTGGATCATGATTTTTTGTCAGATTCATTGCTGGTAATGCCTTTGGGACATCTTCAGACTGGTGGGTGTAATCAAACCTGTACCACCAATCTAAGGCTGTATGATTCACCTTTCCACAAATCTGATTGGTTAGTTTTAGGCTAGTGTTGGTTGTACTTCTTCCATGTCCTCTTGAGTTAAAGTAACCTCATCCATCTCCTCTTCTGCCTCTTCTTCTTTGAGAGAAGTGGGCTTGATTCTGATTTGCTATTTGCTTTTGTTCACCCTGGTATGTCTTAATAGTTTGTTCATAACTTTGTCAGGCCAAGATAGTTGACTAAAAGGGGATGGGGTTTAGTAAGCATTGCAGTTCAGAAGCTCAAGTACTTATTTCAATTCCAAGTCTATGAAAGGACTGAAATACCTTCTCTAAATCCGAAACATGTTTCTTTATACCAGCCAAATTGTCACAAATAGAATTAAACTCTTTCAGGTATCCCTCAACAAATTTGTTACATTTCTTAAGTTCCATTAATAGGTTCTTTAGGTGACCTTCTTTTTCAATTGTATGTGGAAGAAGTTGTTGATCTAGTGATATCCAGATCTGGTACGCAGTTGCTTCTTCCTCGTATATCATGCTCACAATCTCTTCTTTCATAATGCCAAAAACCAAGACACCAGCAGACCATCATTGACATTCCAGAGGTGGAAATCTAGGTTGTCAATTTCTTCTTCGGCCTCATTTTCGGTCTTCTCTTCATGCTTTGAAGATTATGTAATGTGATGGTATACACCAAGACTTTTGATCAAAGGATGACCTAGGAGCGCCATAGCAAATAATTTGTGGGATTCAGCCTCATGGAGCTACATGGAGATAAGACTCGAACACTGGTGAAATTGGTTCAATCGTAAGAGCTGATTCTTTTTTCCATTTGGTTGAGAAATAGCTAATCACGATTATGTGGCTTTGATACCATAAAGAAATTTTCATATTAAAATAATGTTGTATTTCACTGTGCCAAACATTATTACACCAAGTATTTATAATAAACAAACTAATAAAGAAAAAGGATAAATACGCAAACCCTAGAATTTGGGATAAACTCTATTTGACCTAAAGACTTCGACTTTATCTAATCAGGTTTGTGTTTGCTCGATTATCTTCAACATAGTCCAAGATGACAGAGACTCTTCTAGGTTGCGGATTCTTCAGGTTTTTGGTTGCTGTTGTTGCTGACTCTTTCTTTGGATTTCTTTGATGCGGCTGCTTGATCTTTATCCCATTTCCTCCATTCAGATAAGTGCTGCTTCCATCTTTATCTTCATCTTGCACTTTACCTTTATCTTATGAGGCACGGATAATTCATCCTGCAAGCGTATCTCGTATCCGATACGTATCGGATATCGATACTCGACGGATACTCTAAATACTCCATTGGATACGTATTTGGGACGAATTGTGATTTTTAAAAGTTGGATACTTTACCGGATACACGTATATTGGCTATAGATACGTGTATCCGAATAACATGATACTTAAAGAATGAGTTTAACCTTAATTATTATGTGTACATAATACTTGTTTATATATATACACACACTCATATATATAAACATTTTATTTTTATTATTTACAGTTTAGTACTTATATTTTTATTATTTACAAATACATCCCTGAATCCGTATCCTATATTTTTGTAATATCACGTATCTACGTATCCACGTATCCGGTATCCACGTATTCGTATCCGTGCATCCTAGGATTTATCTTCTACGTTATCAAATGTCTTTTCAAACACATACAAGAACATAATTAACTTTCACACAACTATCATCTACGACAAGCGATCACCTGTAGATGACTGTTGTGTAAAAACTATATTTATGGAATTATACATATTTTTTTATCACTAAAACGATGAAAATAAAATACAATTAATCATGCAATATTAATACAACTATTGATCTTCGTCTGGTCGTTACATCAATTAAATTAAAGGGTTGTGTGAAAATTGTGCGAACCACATGTCATGAAGAAAATTCCCACTCAAATACAGGTGAATCGACAGGTGAAGAATTAACCACATTAAGAATGCTGTTCCAGTAATTCTTATTGTCTTCAAAATACTCGATTTGCTCCGGTGCGCAAGTTCTATCCTCCGGCATTATTGTCGTTTCCGGGAGGTCAGAGCCCGACATAAAATTTGAGCTCTCGATTACTGCTTTACATGAAGTTTCTTTACCTTCTGAAGAGTTTCCAACAATCTCGATAAATGCAGTTGAATTCTCCCCTAATACTCTACCATGTTGGATCTCGGAACAGCTAAGAGTAGACGTCGGAGATTCAAGATCGGCGCCGCCAATTCCGGCAACGGACACACTACCATTCCATGATTTCAGTATATCAAAAGAGCGTGGTGGTGGGACTATCCCCACAGGCTTGTCGGAGGAGGAGGAGAAGAATTCCGGCAAGTGGTTTTGGAAAGAGTTTGAACGAATCTTGGATTGACGAGCTAAACGCGCTTCAGCTTCGAGCCTTGCGGTTTCCCACTGAGCCATGTGGCTTAAGTTGGCTGCATGCTTGGATTGGCCGTCCATGGACATGAGGGTGTTGGTCTTTGGCTTGTGGGTCGTTGGATCGATCCCAATTTTTGCTAGTCGTTTCTTAAGATGCGTGTTCCAGTAGTTCTTGATCTCATTGTCTGTTCTTTTGGGCAAATGTGCGGCAATTGACGACCACCTAATTAATACACGGCCAATACAATTGTATAAGGAAAACAAAAAACAAAAAAAACAAAAAAAAAAAAAACTCTGATTTTGGATTTAATTGAAGTTAGTTATTGGTAAAACGTAAAATAAAGCAGCGCGGCGCTGTTTAATTAATTACCTGTTTCCCAAGAGAGCATGGAGTCGAATTATGGTTTGTTCTTCTTGCAAATTAAATTGCCCTCTCTTAATATCAGGTCTCAAATAATTAGTCCATCTCAATCTACAACTTTTTCCACATCTTAGAAGCCCTGAAATTTACAATTATAGAGTAAATATATCACACAGGAAATTTAATCTGCACTGGTACATTTCTTTCATTAATTATTTTATTTAGGAAAATAAAATAGATATAATTACCAGCTTTGGTAGGAAGGGCACGCCAGCTTCCATGTCCATGTTCTTGGATGTAAGCTAAAAGCTTTTGATCTTCTTCAGGTGTCCATGGTCCTTTTTTCAGGCCAACTTTATCACAACATGGAGAACGCCCCATTCTTTTTATTCAATATATATCTGCTCTGAAATATTGATCATGTGCGTGGTTGTTGCTCTATATATAGCTAGTGTGTGTGATGCCATAGAAAAAGCATAATTCAAAAATGCAAGACTTCCCTAGAGAAATAGATGTTGCTGTAATAAATCAAATAGGCCGTAACAATGTGAGTTTTCTATGGTCAATAACGATTTATGATCTAGTTCAATAAAGACTTGCTCTCCGCAATGAATGTTTTGTTTTACTCCCTCCGTCCCATTTTATTTGTCCTCTTCGACTTTTCACACAGATTAAGAAAAGTGTTATTAATGCTATGAATCACATTAAATAATCCAATATTTTTACACTTATTCCCTTTAAGTTGTTGTTGGAACATTTAATACTACACACTTTTTATTGCAAATATTGTAAATAGTGAAGGGTATTTGAAAAAATTTAATAATTAATGCACAAAAGTAGATAACTTATTTTGGAATAATCAAAAGAAAAATAAAATACGAAAATAAAATGGCGGAAGGAGTATTAATTTGTTTTCTCCCCACTAATAGTGTACGTAGATATAACACTCGTCTTCGAATACCAAGTCTTTGTAAGCGAATGGACCTTTCGATATGTGATTTTTATAGTAATAAACTTTAAAATCCACATAAATCTGATATCATATCAGAGTTAAAAAAATAATTACACATAGATATATGTTTATAAAAAAAATTATCTACTATTCTTATATATATTTTTATTTTAAGGGAGTCGACCGCACTCCTAACTTAAGAGTAAAGCCGCCCCTGGCAGAAGCAAAGAAACTTTTTGAAACTCGAGACACAACTCAGTAGAACACCACTAACAACAAACTAAAATCAGAAATAACTGAAACAAATATTAAGTAAATAATAAGCCAAAATGTCAGAAAGAAGAACTAATGTAAGTAACTTGGCACACGGAACTAAAGGCAAACTATCTGGACATCTTAATTAATCTTGCTTATCAAGCACACGATCGCACTCTTTAGCTACTTGCACATATTTTCAACCGAAAGGAAAAAAATTAGCACTTGTGATATCCCATATCGGTAAAATAATTCAATGCTAACCCCCATATATATAAGTGTGAGAGACATAAGCCGCTTGTTAACTCAAGTTAGTTAGCTTTTAGACTAAAATAGCGACGGCGGCCTCAAACAATTGACCGACAATTTATATTTCATTTAAAACTACTGCGCCCCGAGTGCAGGCGTTCATGAGAATTCAGTATTCAGAGCCGACTATCGACGGAACTATGCTACTGCACCGCATGAAGAAGACGGTGTAAGGATGGCCTCTAATTACATCTCCAGGGACGATCCGAACAATCTTGCTTGCGTCCCTGGCGAGAGACGCCGATCCCTTATAAGGGAAGAATGTGATATCCACATCGTAAAAAAAGTAATCAACGCTCACCCCATATAAGTTTGAGACATAAAGTCTTGTCATTAACTCTGGCAATTTTTTTTACTGCCAAACCGAGCGACGGCGGTGATCTAAACAATTGACCTGACAATTTATTTATGAGCATTTAATTTCCCTACTGCGCCTGTAGAAATGCAGGGCGTTACAGCACTAGCTAGATGTTTATGTAAGAAATAGATGGAAAATCAAAAAGATCACGATAAATATCGTGATGCCCGGCCATAACAAAAGAAACAAGGTGGTTGGTAAATTTATAAGTATGACGAATACTAATATTAAAGATTTCGATTTTTTAGTAGAGATAAATTAAAAAGTCGTGCTACAAAAAGAATAGATAAAAATAGGGACAATATAGAGATATTAACTGGACAAGAATACAAGTGAGATCATTTTCGTAGGACAGGCTTTGGTGAAATTGGACCATTTTTAAGAGTACACATCTTCATAATCCTAACAAATTTCCCAATCGGAATTAGTGCTATCTACTGCTTCGGCAAGCAACGATGCAAGGAATAAAAATTCATACAATACTATTTAACCAAGCTAGTAAAATTTGGAATGTGAATTTTGAGTTAGTTTAAAAAAAAAAAAAAACATGCCTGATAAAATACACAATTGTCTTCTAATAATAGTGAATTTTGGTCTAAAAGATTCGAAATTTGAATTAAACGGACTAATTTTTAACACAAATTAAATAAATAAAAAACAATTTTTATTCAACGAAAAAATAAAAATTTGAAATCAGTGTGTAAAATGTGCGATCCTTTAATGAATTCTTATAGTAACGAATAATTCACGAGATTTGTCATAGAGATTCTTAATATTTTATCGATATTTTTATCTTTAGTTTGAAAAAAGACAAATTTTAACTTGAAAATTTATCACAACCGTAAAATATACCATGATCAGATTGAGGAAGCAATAGAGTTATTGCATAAACTATATGGAGTAACATCAATTACAACTTTACACTCTAACGGAAACTGATGATACAGAGAAGTGAAGCAGCAGGATTGTACCGGATCCGATCGTAGCCGGGCCCACCACTCCTTCCATCTTTTTCTTGACATGTACTCAAGGGCGGCTCTCATAAGGGGGTATGAGTCACCTGACCCACTAAAATATTAAAAAAGAAATTATAGGTATATTTTATATTATTTAAAATTTTTATACACTAATCTCTACTAACCGACCTTATAATTTTTTGAAATATTAACCCTTGACCCATATCATACTTAGATATTTAAAATTAATGCTTATAACTTATAATACGATGTGTTGTTCTCGATTCTCGATCCGTATAGCAGAATTCCTGGAGCCGCCCCTACATATACTGACAAGACAACTGGCATGCATGTACGTCTGTCTTTGATGGAATCATTTACAGGAAAATTTTGGTGTACCTCCCGTACCGAAAACACTCGCGTTTTACAATTTAAATTACATTTACGGGAAAATACTCGTATTTTCTAATACAAGTAAGGGTATTCGTAAGATGTGGATGTACTGCTCAAAATCTTCCAGTCCAGTGGCGGACGAAGAATCTCGGATAAGGGGTAATAAATTTTTTAAAGACAAATTAAAAAATTAAAGGAGGCAAACTATGTGTATAGTACATATATTAGTGTATTTTTCCGAATCGTAGGAGGCAGTTGCCTCTTTGGTTGTATTTAGGTCCGCAACTGTCCCGGTCATTCAACCATAACACATTAATCTTTTACGTTTGACGTTTTTTTTTATTTCTGTTTAAGCTGTGTCATAACATCGAAGTTAGAAGGTTAATTATGACAGATATGTATTCCAATAAGAAAGTAATTGACATATGATGATAGCCGACCCGAGCTACGCCACGTGTCATCCTTTTTAAGTCGTGTAATTAATGACTAGCCTCTAAAAGGTAATGCATTAAGGGCCAGGAGCCCCAAAAACATACCTAAGGGTAGGTCCATAACCCCAGGTGGGAGATCGGCAGGAACACCTCTACCAGCCACGGGCTTGATGAAGAGGAGCTGCCCAGTTCGGCCATAATGGCTTTGGGGACTCGGCGACATACAGAGCAACCCCGGATGTTATTCCACGTGCTGGATAGCTAAAGATAAATAAGGAAAGAACCTTGAGTCATAAAGACTCTGATCCTGACATTTAATGTGTCCATAATAATCCCTAAATTATAAGGATTTGCGTGTGTATATCCTTAGGGAAATATCAATAATAATAACAAGTAATTCCTTGCAGGACAAGGAAAGGATAAATCATCCCCTATATAAAAAAAACCTAAAGAACTACGAAAGACTTGATTCCTATACAGTCATTGGATACGTAGGCAACTCGAGAGGAACAACTCACGAGCTCAGTCTAAAATACACCAAAAACACATCCCCATTAGCACGATTTAGGGTTCATAGGATTAAAGATCATTGTCACAAAGGTAATTGGTCCGGATTGTTTATCAGACGAGAATCAGCATCGTCAATTGGCGCTAGAATGAGGGTCATCTTTGTGATAAAGTGATCTAAAAAATCCCAGAATTCTCGTGACCAACAATGGCGAAAAACACCGGCAATAAAACTACAGATCCGGCTCAGCAGGGTGGAACTACTGCAACCACCCAGGGGGAAGTCCATAATACGGCTACCCAAAAGGGTGCAAACCCCACCGAAGATCAGACTCAACAGACTAATCCAGTCCTTCAAGATCCAACCAACCAGGCGTTGGTGGAAGCTTTAGAAAATATGGATATATAATTCCACACTTAAAGCTATTTTTGAAGAAACGCTAAAGGGGAGAGACCCCCCAGAGGTCTCAGAAACAACCCTCCCTCAGGAAACTCATAAAAAGCAAGAGGGTTAGTCCAGCCTCAATACGGTGAAAAGGAATGTTCATCAAAACCCTAACGACAAGGCTAAGGCCGAACTAGATGCTCTGCTCATGAGGCGATCAGATGAACTCTTTTGTGCGTCACCCTTTACGGAGTACATTGACAACTATCCCCGACCAAAGGGTTCAAGATTCCTAAAATCGAGTCTTATGACGGGTCTAAAGATCCCTACGACCATATGCACCAGTACATGTCTCACATGAATCTGCACAACGCCTCAGATGTGATGAAATGTAAAGCCTTCCCTGCGCTGCTCACAGGAAGAGATCGGGAATGGTTCAACAAGATCCCTCCCAGGTCGATCTCCGACTTTGGAGCACTAACTCGGAAGTTCATACATGCGTTCATCGCAGCTCGTCCGTTCCAAAGAAATCAGACTCATCTTCTCACTTTGAAGCAGAAACACGATGAGTCAGTTCTTCACTTTATAAAATGCTTTAATGAAGAATCCACACAGGTGCGGGACACAGATGATCGGTTGTTGGTAGCTTCCTTCGTAGCAGGTCTACGAGAGGGCGGCTACACGCCAAGCTGAACAGCAAACTTCCTCAGTCTATGGAAGAATGCTTAGATGTGGCCTATAACCATTGTCAGGGAGAAGAAGCAAATCGGCTCAAAAGGGAGATGGGAAAGAGCTCAATTGGGTGAAAATTTTTAATTAGATCGTGCTACATTAAAATCCGATGGTGTTTTTCGTAGCAGTCCAAGAAAAACGCCGAGGTTCCCGGAAAAGCAATGATGATATATTTAATAGGCTGCCACATGGCGGCTAGTAAGTTCAAAACGCGAGGTCGGATAAGTTCAGCCGAACCGCACTGGCGCAGATCTGACCAACTAAAAGCAAGATCAGATCTCGAGGGCTTATGATGATAGCCGACCCGAGCTACTCCACGTGTCATCCTTTTAAGTCGTGTAATTAATGACTAGACTTTAAAAGGTAAGGCATTAAGGGCCAGGAGCCCTAAAGACATACCTAAGGGTAGGTCCATAACCACAGGTAGGAGATCGGCAGGAACACCTCTACCAGCCATCGCAAGTCAGCCCAGGCTTAGTGAAGAGGAGCTGCTAGTTCGGCCATAGTGGCCTTGGGGGCTTGGTGCAGGACGTACAGAGCAACCCCGGCTGTTATTTCACGTGTTGGATAGCTAAAGATAAATAAGGAAAGTATCTTGAGTCATAAAGACTCTAATCCTGACATTTAATGTGTCCATAATAATCCTAAATTATAGGGATTTGCATGTGTATATCCTTAGGGAAATATCGATAATAATAACATGTAGATGTGTCATCTCCTATATAAATAAACCCTAAAGAACTATGAAAGACTTGATTCCAATACAGTCATTGGATACGTAGGCAACTCGAGAGGAACAACTCACGAGCTCAGTCTAAAATACACCAAAAACACATCCCCATTAGCATGATTTATGGTTCATAGGATTTAAGATCATTGTCACAAAAGTAATTGGCCCGGATTGATTATCAGACGAGATCCAGCATCGTCAACAAATATGACAAAAGGTTAATTAAAATAGCCACTTTTATTTGATTTTTTTTTATAACTTTTAAGCATTGTAAAATTAAGCAAATTATATATCTATAAAATTCCGACATCTAATGAGGGAAGTCTCTAGGTTGTGAGGTGAAGGAAATTCACCTCTTAATTTGATGGGTGAAACATTCTCAAGTTCCCTAGGCGGGGGAAGTTATTGGGTGCACCCGCCATGTGCGGAGTGCATCAATGTGGCAAACTATACCTCTTTTATTTTTAAACTGAATTTAAACTGTGTGCTTCAGATTTGTTTACCAGTCAATTCGGTACATGTGGAGATACAACACAAAAATTTCCCCTATGCGGGACACTTTAACACATGCTTCGTTAATACGGCAAATCTCTACTTTAAGAACATCTCAATTTTGAGAAAGAAAAAGGTGTTTATTTGCACGATAATAACTATATTCATATACCAAAATATTTGTACACTATAATAAAATCGACTTAATTTCAAAAGGTTGATTTTCTGTAAATATTGTGGTGTATCGGTATGTGGGGTACAGCGAATAGAACGGTCGTGGTGCAAATAACAGACCTGAAAAGATTATATAGTCAAAACACAATAATTTACATAATGATCTTATGGCGATATATGATATAAGAATAATTACACTTCAATTGGCCCAATTCAGACAATATTAATGTGTACAGACCCCTAATATCGTCAGGAGGATCATTTAACAAAACCAAGTTAGACTCAGAAAGGTGCCCTTTGGAAGCAAGACCATCCGCCACACGGTTTCCTTCTCTCTAAGTATGTTGAACAACAATTCCACTCCTTCTTCATGAAACTCTTACAATCTTCAATGAGGGGACCATCACTTGAATCCAGTCTCCTTCTTGGTAGATGCTTCTGACTGCGGAAAGAGAATCCGGCTCAATGATGACGTTTCTATATCCAGCATCCCAAGCCAGCCTAATAGCTTCCCTAATGGCTTTAAGCTCTGCCTAGAAAATATGAGAAATATTATCATTCCCAATAAAGCCAAAGATCCAATTACCTTCGTGAGATCTCTCTAATCCCCATATAGACGAGAGACCCGTGAGGGTGTTACGTCTTGCGTCAATATTCAATTTGATCCAATCCCGGCAGGGAGGGGGGCGCTGCCTACCAACCCATCTGATATTCCTGGGACTGATAGATTTAATACCTGTCTAAAAATTGAGAATGTATTGATTAGACAGAAAAACAATTTGATTACACAGATCAATGAGATTCGAGGAAGCATCGTTAAAAATCATGGCATTTTTGTCTTTCCAAATGCTTCAAAGGGTCATATTGAACAAAGTATTAGCAGGCCCTTTGTAGAAAGAATCAGTGATGAGCTTATCCTCAACAGCATTATTAATCAAACATTCCATCGTCGCGTAATTAGGTTGCTCAAAAAATCTTCTAAGCGATTTGCATTTCCAGACTTTAGAAGCAAAATGACAAGAATTACAATTTTGGTCATCTAACTACATACTTTTTCGATTTTGGTCCTGGTTTTTCTCCGGCGACAATTTTAGTCCTGTAAGTGGTCATTTTTTTGCAAAAATAGTCCTGAACACCGGAAAGACCACTTACAGGACTAAAATTGGTCTTTTCCGGCGACAATTTTAGTCCTGTAAGTGGTCTTTCCGGCGTTCAGGACTATTTTTGCAAAAAAAAGACCACTTACAAGACTAAAATTGTCGCCGGAGAAAAATCAGGAACAAAATCGAAAAACATATCAAGTTAAAGGACCAAAATTGTAATTTAGCCCTTTTACAAGAGTTTCCAGAACTCTTAGCTGCGGGAAACCTAACTTAAATAAAAGCACATTAAATCCAATCTTTAATAAACTTAAAATAATTGGAAAATAAAATTATAATTGTATGAACAGGCAAAGAAATTATAGTTATTGGATTTTATCCAAGTGAAATAGGAAAGATAAAAATGTCGCAGAACAGTAAGTTGATGCCAAATCTGGACCAGAACAGCACCAAGCTCTTGAATTTGACGGTTCTTCAACGAACTGATCCTTTTTGTTGAGGAGAATCTTATTACAGCTGCCATGGAAGCCGACGATAGACAAGAATAGATGAAGGAGGAATAAGGGGCTGAGACGACTTGAGGATGGCAGATATTAGGGGTATATTAGTCCGAGTAAAATTATTTTGTCCTTATTGCAACTAAAAAAATGAGTGTGAATTAAAATTTATATACAGGGGGAAGTGGACTAAAACCTAATTTTCTGATTTTTTATTGGGTAAAAAAGACAAATGCTTATTCCACTATAATTTAAATTCTCTCATATTTAATTATAAAAATGAATATATCTTTTGATCTGAACGTCAAAAGATCGTAATTATTTCACCATATTTTTCTTTTTTCCATTCTCTTTATTTAAACATCCAATATGATATTTTTCGATGTCATTTCGAGACCATTTTCGTTAAAAACAACGAAACAGTGGAACAATTGAATAGTGAATTTGAAGTCAATTCATCTGTACTGAACATTGGATTTAGAGTAACTAATAGTGGAATTGCCCTTTTTATCACCCAATTTGTATTTCATTATCCTGATTCCTATTTTTTCTCTCTTATTTGTCATTTTAAACCACTACCCATAAAAAAATATTATTTAATACTTGATTGACTAATGACATTCTTATATTAATCAATCTTGGGTGAATTGTAATATATATATATATATATATATATATATATATATATATATATATATATATATATATATTGTATTTTTCATTTAATATCCATGTCCCCAAATTAATTAGTTTTTTCAATATCGCTCTTTTACCGAATGTATTTCCTACCTCATCTAAAAAACGACGGTATTATTAGAACAACCATAGTGGTGGAGCAAACTGAACCCTCTATTGTAATATAATTTTTCATATGGAAGCTTTTGATTGGTTTAAAATATAGAATGATTTTATTGATTAGATGTTGTAATGGTGAAAAAAAATGGTCCAATCTTTAATCTGAAAACAGCAAAGCTTTATAAAAATATATTAAAAAACAGCATAGCTACCCACACCCTACTCACAATTTCTTTTTTAATCTTTCTAATGGTTGTCCGGTTGCCTTTTGTCAGAGAACTCATTCTCTCCCAGTAACGCCTCGTTCTCGAACACCGAGCCTTATCCGGAAAAAGAACGTTCGGCACGTATAAAATAAAATAAGTTCAACTTTATACGTAAGCATCTACTACGTCGTATCGAGTTAAGCAAACGGAAGCAAAAGACGGGTATAAATTTTTCCAAAGCATCCAAGGATAGAAACTCAACTAAAAAAGAAAATGTAACATTTATTACATTCAAAGGAAAATACGAGAATCCAAATGTATGATATTCTAAAAAAATAAAAGGAAAGAACTACAAGTCTCAAATGACTAAAACCAAATCCAAAGAACCAAGCGATAGTCTAATCTGAATAGTCAAATGAAATAAAAGTAAATGATAAAGCTCCAATGAGGCGTCCTCAAACGTCGTCATCGAAATCCTCTTTGAAATCTGGATCAACCTATTCGTCTTCTCACCCCCAAACACATAGAAAACATGCATTTGAGGTAAGTACAACGTACTTAATTTTTTTTTTTTTTGAAATATTTTTTTTTTATTAAAATGGAAAATAATAAAGTGCTACAAAGTCAATGCCACATCCCGGCCCGCCCCAAGTACGTGATAGAGTGCATAGCATGGCCAAGTACAACGTACTTAATAAAAGAGAGAAGCTATGATATCAATTAAGATTTATAAAGAAAAGATATTTAATTATTTAGTTGTCTTTGTGTGACCGACTCAATCTAGGGTTCACCTCATGTCCATCAACACGTCATGACTAAACGTTTCTAGCTTAGCTTATCTATGTTACATCCGCACTCAAGGGCACTACGCACATCCGGTTAGGGATATACCTTGCAACATATTGGTGGATCACATCAATAACCACGGGGGAAAGCCCGAGGGTGCACACGTTTCAGCGAAGTCCCTCCGTACTTAGGGTCTTGTAAACCTACGGAGTTATCCACCTTCAGGAAAGCACACACATCGCGATATTGTATGGTGCATATCCAAGAGTGACATGATGTTTAATCTTTTACTAGTCAAGTACGTATTTATTAGAAAATTAACTAACCACCTAAGTGTTTTCAAATAATCTCCCTCACACATACTACTCTCTTCCTAGACCACTAGACATAAACAAGGACTAGCAATTACACAGACATCGATGAATACTAATTCATCAAAGCACAAGCCTATCTTGCTCTTCCGACGGATCCGAACTTCAACTCCCTTTAAGAGTACATTAGGTGCCGAAACTAAACGAATCAGAAGCTCAATCCAGGCTTGTTCATGTTTATACAGTGTTATTATATCATAAATCAAAGTTTAAAAACTCAACACATAGCTTAAACATTATTTTTCCCAAAACTGGGTCCAATGCGTGCGCATTGGTTGGAAAATGCGTGCGCATTCACTGACCAGAGACTTGCTGGAAGTTTCTGTCCAGCAAATGCGTGCGCATTGCCTGCAATGTGTGCGCATTGCACGAGCAGTGAGCATCCTGAAACAACCTGAAGCAACAATGCGTGCACATTCTGAGGAATGTGTATGCATTCTGAAGAATGTGTGCGCATTGCACCTGAAACCAAAAGACTTCTACAACCTGAACCATGAATGCGTGCGCATTCTACCTGCAGACCAAAAACCAGAACATCCTGTAACAGGAATGCGTGCGCATTCCATTGAATGCATGCGCATTCTGCCTAAAACCCTAAACTCGATTTTCAGCCACTTAACGATTTCTAATCCGTTTCCAACACAAATAGCATCGTATTAAACTCGGTAAAACACAGAAAATCATATCTTTATCAAACCACATCCATGATCCTTAATCAACGAAAAGACACAATTTTCTAGCATCTAAACGTCTTAAAACATTGATCTAAACCCTATAAACCATAATCAAATTCATAGAAGAGTCTCTTACGTGTTTGCAAGTAATCCAAATCCAAAGCCTCGAAAAGACTACAGCACCTCCCAAAAACTTGATATCCAAACAATGTCCTCTTCACGACGATTCCAAAATTCTACTCTAATATGAAAACGGTTTGGTAATGCTTTAGAATTTGTGATGAACTCTCTTAGCCTTTTCTCCTTCTCAAAGGCGCAGAGAAGAGAACGTAGGAGTATTTTTTTCTGAAAGCTTTTAGGTTATGGGAATAACTGAGTATATTTTTCCTTAAATATAATTTCCTAATTATTCCCCTTTTCCTTAATTACCATTAAATCAGATTTTCCCTTAATTATATATATATATATATATATATATATATATATATATATATATATATAATAATAACTTATTCCAATAAAAGAAAAGAAATAATAATATTTCATTTTTCCTAAAAATCAATAACACTCCCATCATCTTTTCTATTTCATCCCCACTATTTCAGTACTCGATATATTATCTACTCTATTCTCCCCATTTCCAAATAGAAATTGGCTACAATGGCTCCACTACTATGCTCTTACCATTCCGCCAAATTTACCGCGATATAGTGGACGGTACCGTCACAAAATTTTGACGGTACCACAGTATTTTCTTAAACTCGGGATCTTCTTCCCATCTTTCTTACCCAAAGCCTAATAGTCACAAAATCATCTAACACGCTATCCCCAAACAAACCTCATTTCCCCAAATAAATCATCTAACACGCTATTCTCAAATAAACCTCATTTATCCAAAATTAGGATTGTATAGACCGTCATAATTTTGGGGAAATGAAGTTTATTAGGAATAACGTGTTAGATGATTTTACGACTGTTAGACGATTCAGCAATTTTATTAAGACGATTGCACCATAAAAAATGTTGAAGAAATAACACTGAGAGTAGGGAGCAGGGGTGGACAAGAAGGGGTCACCATCCATACACCTCCTTAATTCTCTTTTAATCCCCTGCCAGCTCTACCCTTTTTAATATTGGTCCAATACCATAACTTTTCAATTCCTCACATTTATAGTTTCTTCCCCACAAAGACTTGTTCATTATAACACCATTTGTAGCTATAATTTTCTTGAGTTAATTGTATAAACTGCTTGCTAAGCTCTTGTACACGAGGATTTGGCACCCGAGGAATCGAGAAGCGAGAATGAAAAGATGATGAAATGTACTTTCCAGTTAAGTTCCACAAATCGGATAAATGACTCTCGTGAACTATCATAATTTGCACAAATAAGATGTGAAGCCTATTAAGAAAAATCCCCATTCCTAATCTCCTATTTAGTTCATCTCCAAAAATAAAATAAAAAATTATATCTCTTCACATCAATCACTTTGACAAAAGTCTTTGAGAGATCACTCAGATTGAAATGCTAACATAATACTATCATTCGAGAATTATCATCCAAGGAGACAACGAAAAATCTTGAAAACAAATCTAAAGCAAGTATTTTGAACATGTTTGACAATCATTCTACACCTCGACCATTAATAAAAGCGGGATTCAAGGTTGACATGACATTGAAACGACCTCATACCCAATTAGAGAAAAGATTCGCTTTCCTCGTGTTTTAGAAACAGAGCCAATTAAAATTCTTCCCGCATATCAACAAAAAAGTATGAGGAACATAAATAAATAAAAAGATCCACACAGGCAAAGAACAAATTACGAAATCTTATCTACGCAACCATTCAAATAATAAGTAGCATTCTGGTGCAATGCCTTAGGACAAACCTTGATTATCACCATCATCGACCAAAGAACCGTTGATGCTCTTGAATAGCTCACATAGTGCTTCGTTTCACTAACACCGACTACAAATAACATTGAAGAAAAAGAAATTTACAATGGCCATAAATAGGATCTTAGTCACCTATATATTTACCAATCATAGTTCCATTTTCAATACATATACCCATACGGAAAATGAATCGAAATAACCATTTCAATAACCACTCTCATACCTAAGTGTAAGACAAAGAAAGAATCCAACAATAGGACAAAGACATGTGCTTGCGTATAAAAAAGGCATTTAAGGCCAACAAGTGAATCAAAATTCATGGTTAACAACTTGAGGAATACAACACAAAGCAACGATTTACAATAGACTAGCCTAATGCAACAAGGTAGAATCGTAGCTTACGGATCCACAGAGCAAACAAACTAACCTACACAAGCGGCTTATGTCTAACATCAAAACAAAAGTCAATCGTCAATATCTAGGACTAATTCATGTCACAAAACCAAAACCTTCATCATTCTTCGAGCA
The DNA here is from genome assembly GCA_026214975.1 of Gentiana macrophylla. NCBI lineage: Eukaryota > Viridiplantae > Streptophyta > Magnoliopsida > Gentianales > Gentianaceae > Gentiana > Gentiana macrophylla. The sequence goes on along the minus strand of CM047808.1, from coordinate 118,342,688 downwards.
AAAACATTCTGACATCACAACAACGTCATCACGTGAGAAAAGAACAAATCGACCTACTTTTAGATAATGATGTAACACCTTGTAAAGTAATGTAACAACAACTACTCGAAGCATGGGTAATGGCATTTAAGCTTTCCTTTCACAATGACAAAATGACTAATATCACTTTGTCACGGTGCTTACAAATAGTAGCTTGTTTCATATCTTTCTATGTATCTACATTTACCACTTCATTTCACTTGTCTCTGTATATATTTTTAGGATATAATGTATGCCTCAATATGGTTTAGACACTAAATTTAGTTCACGAAATTCAATGTAATTTATGGACACAAAAGAGAATAACATGAAAAAATCTATTCTTAATTGTTATGGCATTAGTCGTTCAAGTAGAAACGTAAATTTGGGTATTAACATTCAAATGCACCAAAAGATCTAATCTTGGCATTCTTTCCAATAAAATATGTCAACTTTGGGATAAAATCAAGAAATTATATAAGCCCTTCCAAATATTATGCGTTATAGCAAATTTAGTGATAGGATAAGGGCAACAAACTTAAAAGAGCTTTCAATTATTGTCTTGTGCTAAGATTCAGGAAGCTTACCGCGGGTTAAGGCGCTCTTTCTCAAAGTTCCATTAGAACATTGGCATCGGAGATTGAAGAAGGCGATTTTACTGTTTGTTCAAGAAGCGGTTGATAGCGGCGAGGCGGGAGCAGAGACTTCGATGGTGGCGGCTTTTAGGGTTTCGACTACGGAGGGATGGAGGATCTAAGACATTGATACAAACATCGTTGCTTACATTGAGTCACGGTCGGTGTACTTCACGGCAGCGGCTTTATGACCCGGGCGAGCTTCACGGCAGGCGAGTGAAGGCGAAAGTTTTTATTGGAGGAGGGGAGGTGGCTATTGGATTTAGGGTTAGGAAATGAATTTTGGATGCGATATGATTTTTAATTCAAAAAAAAACTCATTTTAGGGTGAAAAACTTATTTTACGAGATTTTTTTAGGATTCTATTGCACACCCCTAATTACTTTTGGCACCACATTAATATCGGCACTATAAAAAATTACTTGACGCCGGTGATTTCTTATAAAGGCGCGCCGTGCCACCAGTGTTCCTTGTTGAACACTAAGAACACCGGTGGTACTAAACGTTCTTTATAAAGTGTTACAATTTAGCAACGTCACTTCACGACTTTCCACTTGGTGTTCCTTGGCACCGGCGTTTTTCATCGAAAAAATAATCAAAAAATGGGTGACAAGAGTAATTAAGTGTGTGCCAATAGAACCAGCTTTTTTACAATATAGAAGTGAGCTCCACCTTGGTTATTAGTTCAACCATTTGATCACCGGTTGAAAAATATGTATATTAATAATATATTATATCTTGAGAATATAAATTTTTATAATTAATAGTCAATAAAATCTTGATATTAACTTATGTATAATATTTTGAGTTATCATTGTAGAGTGTCAAATTATAGTTTATTATTAAAGAATATACAGGTATTGTAAATCTAAAATATATCTCGATAATACAATATTTATTTTTGTGATTTGTCACTAAACAATTGAAACTTTGTCACAAATCACCAACGAAATATTTTCACAACTTTTAAATCACAAATTAGTTAAAAACATGTGGTCCAAAAGTTCTAGTAAGAATAACTATAGAAACGAATGATCTTGTAACTTCTTCATTGAGGGTGATGATCGATTACAAAGGGTTCTGATGCATAAATAAACTAACACACACACACTGATGCTCCATCTAGAATAACAAAACAATGTTCAACACTCCATCCATTACTAACCAAATAACATAACCAATGAGAGACTGCCAAGTGTAATACGCACCTCTACCTAACTCATTTCAGCCCATCTCAAACGAATATTGGAAGGTGTCACGTTGGGTTTGCTCCTAAACCCTGTAAATGAACTGGTGGGTAATGCCTTTGTAAAGTAATCAACCGGCTATTCTTCTAAGGGAACATAGAACACGATAACTTCTTTGTTTAGCATTTGATTCCGGATGTAGTGTACATTCACCTCTATATGTTTTGTCCTTGCATGGCACAATGTATTTTCTGCCAGAGGAGTTGCTCCAGTGTAGTCACACCACAGAATTGGAACACTACGAAACTAAAACTTTATTTCATGCAACAATTGTCTCATCCACTTAACTTCATATGCCAGATTTTCCAATGACACCTATTCAGAATCATTACTTGACCTAGCAACCACAGTTTGTTTCTTTGAACTCCAAGAAATAAGAGAAGCTCCAAAATAAACACATCACCCTCTTTTAGACTTCCTATCAATAGGGCAGACTGCCTGATACGCCAAACCCAGAAAAGAGCCCCCGAATTCACATTGGGCATGTACGTAGACCCAATAACGAACAGGGCCCTTGACCCAGCCAGTCCGCACCTTCACAAGCCGGACCGGGTCAGGAATAATCCAGCCCTCCATATGCCTTTACGATTCTTATGGATAGGCAACGAACGTTGATCAACAAAGCCTTCAGCTTGCCAATTATAGGGCGACACGAAGCACTGGGGACCGGCCTGCTCGCCCTTCAGCTCGCCGTCCGCCAGCTCGGACCAAGCCCGCTTGACTAGGCAGCATAGTTCATACACGACGGTTACAGGTGAAGAACCCACAGTGGTTGTGATACAAGCTCGCCCAACGGTCTTGTATTTATTTATGCTTTACTTGTATGTAGCTACCTACTTTGTAACTGTTGACTCCAAGTCCTTATAAATAGCGGCATTTGTACCCCGAACAAGGGGTGTGATTGAATACGATCAGACAACCTCTGCCAATTTGTCGACATATTTGGTGTTCTTCATATCTTCATATTTATTTCAATATTGCTCTTGAGCATCTTCATAGTGTTCTTGAGCAACACCACTTAACTACCGGAGAAATTGCTCATAACTAGCTTGATATCCACCTCTAAAATCAACCAAACCCATTTGTAATACTATCCGACCGTATCACTGCCCAATTGGCATCCGAAAAACCATACAAGTCAAGTGTATCAAATGCCCTAAACAGCAGTCCCATCTCTATAGTTCCCTTAACATAACTAAGAAGTATTTTCAATGCATGCCAATGAACTGTATGAGGGCATTGCATAAACTGACATAAAGTGTTCACAACAAAGGATATATCTGGTCTGGTGAGAGTGAGGGACTGCAATCCACCAATCGCACTCATGTATAGACTAGGGTTGATCATTGAGTCTCTTTGCTTTGGTAGTAGAGTCTTGCTTGGAGCCATTGGTGTAGAGCAAGGCTTCAAATGGTCTAGTCCCAACTTCTTTAGGAGCTGTGAAGCATAATAGGATTGTGTCAAATGCAACCATGTTGAATCTATGGTCACCTGCATTCCTAAGAAGTAAAAGACTAGTCGAAGATTTTTAGTGAAAACTTGGAGTTAAGAAGATTAATAAACTTATGAATCAATGTTGTTGAGCTACCCGTCAACAATATATCATCCACATATACCAAAGCAAACAATGCCTAATCTTTTAATTTAAACATAAATAATGAGCTATCAGAAACTGTTTGTGTAAAACCCGAACTAAGCAACTGACTTTTAAAGCATCAAACCAAGCTCTAGGTGCCTGTTTCAAGCCAAACAATGCATTATTCAATTTGCACATATATCTTGGTTTTGTAGGATCTTAAACCCCTTCAGGTTGCATCATATAAATAGGTTCTTGAAGTGGTCTATTCAAGAATGCATTATTGATGTCAATTTGGTTGATTGGCCAGTTCGTTGACACAGTAAGTGCCAGAATTACTCTAATAGTAGCTAATTTTGCAACTAGACTAAAAGTTTCAGTGAAAACTATCCCATTATTCTGGTTGTATCCTCTTGCAACTAGTCTTTCCTTGTGTTCCAACACAGTGCCATCTGGTTTTAATTTTAATTTAAACACCCATATGTTTCCAACCAAACTATTATTAGGTCCAGGTTTCACTAAATCCTATGTGTTGTTATGAATTAGTGCTCTATATTCCTCACACATAGCTTGTCTCCATCCAACACACTATAATGCCTATGATACACTAGTAGACTCAGTGGGAAATGTGAGACTTTTCAATGATGAAGGAGTAAGTTTTTGGTTTATAGATCCCACTCTTGGATCATGTTTGCATGGGGTGAATCACTGGTTGAGATTTAGGCTGTGGTGTTGCTGATACAATAATATACGTGGCCTGAAAAGGTATGGTCATGACATCAGTGTTAGATGGTGAGTTAGGTTGTGTTTTACTCGTGGAAGTGTTTAAGGAGTGTGAAAGCATAGGTTACAATGATGGCAAAGGCTAAGGTGTGATGACATTCAAGACTAATGTAGGGATTGTAAGGGAATGAAGAATTGGATGACTCACTGGATGTGTTGGACTCTCTGTGTGGCGGATCATGATGATCAGTTCTAACTACTTAGTGACTAGGAGCACATTTTCTCAGGTCAAAAGCAGGACAACTCAACTATGTGCCATTTACTTCATTTGAGTGCCCCTCTGGATGAGATAGACTAAAGGGTAAAACATGAGACGACAGTTCAGGAACAAAAAGGACTTTTCTCGAAGTCCCTTGAGACAAGCCCTCTACAAAAAAGGGAAATTGATAGCCATTGTGATGAGGATTGAGACCTGAATTTGACACATTTTTAGTATGATAGTGAAATTCAGTGGTCTTGAATGGTCTCAAATAAAGGAAGACATTGCTTCCAAACACTTTAAATCTAGTATAATCAGGAAGTTTCAGTACCAGGCACCCATAGATAGATTTAAGGTAGAGAACATGTGTAGGAAGGGAATTAATGATGGAGACAACTGCTTGAAAGTTGTGCCATAAAAAACTTATAGGTTAGGAGACTTGAGCCAACATAGTGAATCCAAGTTCTACTAGATGCCTTTGTTTTCATTCAGCCCTACCATGTTGGGCATAATCATGGGGGCAAGGATGTCAAAAATGGATGCCTTGTTATTGAAGAAATGATTCAAAGGATCTATATTCACCCCTCCAATATGACTGAACACAATTAATCTTAGTGTTAATTTGTTTTTCAACAAGAATTTAAAACTGGATAAAAGTGTTTAGCGTTTTAGATTTGTCTTTTAGAGTGTAAATACAAGTGAAGTTAGTATGATCGTCAATGAAATGAATATAATAGGTATAGAATTTAGTGGATTTGATGGGTGCATGAACCCAGAGATCAGTATGAACTAATTCAAAAGGTATAGCAACATGAGAATCGGGAGCATAGTGAGGCAAAGAATGAGATTTACCAAATCATCAAGCATCCCAAAACTTCAATTTTCAATAAAAACAAGATTACATCCGGAAAAAACATGACTCAAAATTTTACTAATAGGATGACCTAATCACATATGCCATACATTAGGATCATTGGTCAAACCATCATAATTCACAAACTTGGCTTACATTTAGATAACTGTAATATGGAGAAGGCTAGTCTTTGGATTGAAAAGAGATCCAGTCATCATCCAGAGAGATTATCTGATAGCGGCCATCATTGAGTTGATCCATGAGAACAAATGTCCCTTTTTGTTTGTCCTTGATAACACAAAACACATAATCAAATTCAATTGTAATATATTTATCTAAAGCCAATTGAGACAAGCTTAAGAGATTTCTAGTTATGTGTGGAACACACAAAATAGTGTTCAGAATTAAAGAGTACTAGGTGTATCATTACCATTATAAGGTGCACTAAGTTGAAGATTCCCTAGCACAGAAGTCACATGATTAGTTTCTCTATTGTTTAAGTACCAAGAATGACCAGCAACTAAGCTTGGTGTAGCCATAAATGCAAAGGTCTAATTTGGTATAGGATTTCTAACATTCTCTGGTGGTTGGAAATCTGTTTCAAACTTGTGCCAGCATACAGAGGCAATGCATCCATTTTTCCACAAAGTTGACAAGCCATTGTCTTCAACTGTTTGATTGTCCTCAACCCATGCCTTTATTCTACCACCTATGAATCCTCATCTACCTCTAAAAGAGTTCTGACCAGGAATAGGTGGCCTAGCAGTGTTTTTGAAACCTCCAAGAGAAGATGGATAAGTGGCAACATGAGCAGTTGGATTTACTTGAGGAACTATCATTTCAGCAGTTGGATTCAACCTTGCTAGAAGCCTCTCGTGTGTCATTAATAGGACTGGATCTCTTGCCAAGAAATGGACCCTATTGTTGTTGTTAAGTGTGGAAATATTACTCCAGCAGGGTGCTGAGCCTCAGCAGGGTGCTCTTATGCCTCTGCTGAGTAACATGTTCAGCAGTCTCTATTTCGTGTATTATATTATTAGTACACTTTATTTATTTGTAAAAGACATATTAATTGTGATACATATAAACAATTAATATGTCAAACTCTAGTTTACTTTATGTCATAGACATAGCTTTTACTTTTACTTTTTGCATGCTTGCATACATCTACATACTCAAGTGCGCCCAAGCTAGCTAGCTAGCTAGTCTCTCTCTCATTTGTATCTATTTATACACCTCTCATATCAATGAATAAACTAAGTTGAAGTTTACTCTTGTGTTTATCACATTCTCAAACTCTCTTCATGGTATCGAGCCTCATCGAGTTCTCTAATTTTCATTTGCAAAACTCAGTATCGTTTTTATCAAGAATGTCTTCATCTGAAGCATCCTACTCACTAAGTAAATCTCAGCAGGTGAGTTCTTGACTCCACTCCATATACAAATCACGAGACTTGATTACAACAATAATCTTGGGTCGTCAAGATCTATGAAAAGTATAACTCGGGACAAAGCAAGATGGAAGACTTATGCGAGTCCAAACACTCTCAGATTGGGAATCACTGGTGATAGTGTGGATTCTCGATTAGCTCTCTTCAAAGAGTTTCTCAAATGGCGGAAAGGCGATAACTCTCTCAGGCATTGCCACTCATACCAAGGCAGGTATATCTTATTCCCAACTCGATGTGGCACTGGATAGTTGACTCTGGGGCCTCATCTCATATGACAGAAATAAAGACACATTATATAACCTCAAACCACAATCGTGAGACTCATAAAATTAAAGCTGGCGATGGATCTTTTCATATGCTCAAGGTTTTGGAATTGTCAAACTTCTTGATAAAATCTATCTGAATGATGTCTGTTTGTTCCAAAGCTAGGCGTAATCTCATATCGATCAATAAACTCACTAAGGACCTAAATTGGACGATCACTTTTAAAGACAATCGGTGTATTTTCCAAGATACTTATTCACAAGAAGTAATGGAAAGAGCCAAAACTTGCTCAGGATGTGTTTATTGTTCACCTGTTGAAGACAGAAACACAAGACCGATTGCCTCGACTACTCTCAAGCTGTAGACAATATTATGTTATGGCATTATAGATTAGGACATCCTAGTTTTGGTTATTTAAAGACTTTAACTCTGAATTATTTAAAGGATGCAATCTTAATGATCTTCATGTGATATATGTCGGTTTGCCAAACTCACCAAATCTGTGTATGCTAAATTACCTCACTTACCCTCCTCACCTTTCACCCTAATTCACGGTGATGTATGGGGACCCTCGAAGAGTAAAAAGCATAACAGGAAAGAGGTGGTTTGTTACCTTCATAGATGACCACACGAACCACTTGGTTATTTTTAATGAAGGATAAGTCTCAAAGTTGGACCCATCTTTCAAGAATTTTACAACATGGTCTCCACTCAATTTGACACTAAGATCAAAATCTTGAAGGCCCGACAATGCTCTTGAATATTATGAGTCTCATCTCGATAATTTCTTGATGGATAAAGGGATTGTCCATATCGAGTGGTTGTGTTGAAACCCTCAAACAAAATGGGGTTCTTGAGAGAAAAACAGGCATCTGCTTGAAATGGCTAGGTCTATTATGTTTACCACAAATGTTCCAAAATATATGTGGGGTGAAGCTATATTGACTTCCACATACTTAATCAACAGACTTCCCAATGAGTGTTAGGTTTCAAAACTCCACTCCAAACCCTACCCGACCACACACTCCTGCCATCATCTTGTTTCCCGATTGCCTCCAAAGATCTTTGGTTGTCTTGTGTATGTGTATATCCATGCTCAACACAGTAAACTTGATCCTAAAGCTCATAAGTGCATTTTCCTTGGATATGCACGGGGCGAGAAAGGTTACAAGTGTTACTCTCTCTTTGAAAAGAAATTTTACAATTCTATGGATGTGAAATTTTTTGAAAGGACTCCATATTCTGACAAACCTCTTGAACCCGATCAGTTGAAACAACGATTGAGATTGAACTAAGTCCGTTCTCTCGGCAAACCATTTACCTCTCGAGTTTACCCTCGGCGAGTCCTAACTCTCGTGACTGGCGACCCGAGCCTCTTGACCATCGGCTGACTACTCCCCGCGGACTCATAACCTTGACATGGTGACCCTCGGCGATCTAACATCCGCGAGGCTAGCGACCCGAGCCTCGGCAACCCTCTTGAACAGTCTGCTGAACCTCGGCTTCTTGACTCTCGACTCTCTGAAGTGGATAGCGGACCTATTGCTCTACAGGAAAGGAAGAGATCATGCTTGATCATTCTATTCATACTTATTTATCTTATGATCGAGTTGTCTCTGTCTTTGCCATGTTTACACGGGACTGGACTCTCACTCTATCACTAGAAATATTCGAGGCCGCTTCAAAATGATAAGTGGAAAGGCTGCTTTGTTAAAGCAGAGATAGCGCTCTCTGGGATAATCATACTTGGGATCTCACAACTCTTCCAAAGGCAAGAAGGCGATCATTTGCAAATGGTTATTCACTATCAAATTACAACTGCGTGGCACTATTGACAAGTACAAAGCCAGGATTGGTGGTAGCGGAGGATTCACTCAAACTTATGGCATTGACTATAAAGAAACCTTTGCACCGATGTGGCAAAGCTCAACTTGTCGAGTACTAATTTCTCTGTTGTCCAACTTGGTGGCCTCTTCATCAATTGGACATCAAAAATGCTTTTCTAAATGGGGACCTTCTTGAGGAGGTTTATATGACTATACCTCTGGTTTTATCAATCCTCATACTCGAGGCAAGGTGTGCAAGCGAGGAAATCTCTATATGGCTGAAGCAATCACCAGGGCATGGTTTGGAAAATTAACAAGCGTGGTCAAAGTGCTGGATATCACCAATGCAATTACGTCACACTATGTTCATCAAGACAACCAACCGAGAAGAGTCTATTCTTATTGTCTATGTGGATGATATCATCATTCTTGGGAGATGACCTGTTTGAGATCAACACTTGAAAGAAGCTGGCAAAAGGTATTTGAGTTAAAGACTTGGGTTTACTTAAGTATTTTCTTGGCATGGAAGTAGCTAGAAACATCAAAGGAATCTCGGTCTCCCAAAGGAAATATATCTTGGACTGTCTTTGAAGGAAGCGGCATCTTTGGGGTGCAAACTCTTTGTATCCCAGTAGACCCAGTCATACCACTGCTACATGGTAACATTCTTTGTAAGAAAGGAACAATATCAAAGACTTGTAGGAAACTCATCTACATCCATCTGAAGACCGGATATTGCATATGGTGTCGATCTGGTTGCTTGAGTTCATGCCTTTGCCCTCTTGAGCAACATTGGGATCTTTGTGAATAGGATCTTGAGGTATTTAAAGTCCACTCCTGGCCAAGGTTACACTTCACCAAGTCTGTGATAGATCCATCAAGGTCTACTGCCCGATCTTGATTGGGTGGATGCCACATGTAGATGAAAGGTCGACCACAGACTCACATTTCATGTATGGGGCAATCTTGTTACTTGGAGGAGCAGAAACAACCTCACGTAATGTCTAGAAGCGATCTTGAAGGCTGAACTCAGGGCACTTGTCTTAGGCATTTGTGAAGCTCTTTGGCTCAAAGAGTACTTCTTTGACCAGTGACCTCTTGACAACCTATCACACTCTCTTTGTGATAATAACTCATCACTTATGCATGGCGAGAGGATCCAGTCCATCATGACAAAACAAAACATGTGGACATTGTGGAGACATTTTTGAAGGAGAAGATTGATGCCAAGATTATTCAACTCAGTATGTTCCACCGGCGGTCGAGATCTTGATATCCTTACAAAGGCTATTCCACCTCTTATGTTCGGCCAGACTAAGTAGCAAACTTGCTGCATTAACATATCTGACCCAGATTTGAGGGTGTGGAAATATTACTCCGAGTCTTGAGCCTCGGCGAGTGCTCTTATGCCTCTATTTGAGTAACATGTTATGATCTATTTTAGTGTATTATATTATTAGTACACTTTATTTATTTGTAAAAGACATATTAATTGTGATACATATAAACAATTAATATGTCAAACTCTAGTTACTTTATGTCATAGACATAGCTTTTACTTTTACTTTTTGCATGCTTGCAGCATACATCTACATACTCAGTGGCATGCCCAAGCTAGCTAGCTGATCTCTCTCTCATTTGTATCTATTATACACCTCTCATATCAATGAATAAACTAAGTTGAAGTTTACTCTTGTGTTTATCACATTCTCAAACTCTCTTCGTTAAGTTAACAACTACTGCCTCATAATCCTTATCCAATCCTCCAAGAGTAGTCATAATCAATTCAGATTTTGAAATTGGGTAGCCTGCAGTTAGATTGTGACTATAAGACTTTATTTGAGCAAGATAATCAGCCATAGATTTAACAATTTCTCAGACCTAGTCAAAGCACTCTTTTATTCCAACATCCTTAATTCTGACGGATTATTGAAGAGTATCTCCAGTGCTGTCAACATCTTTTTGAAGGTTGTGTATACAACCACTTCAACCAAGGCCTAATATGTCGTAGAACTAAGCAACCACCACATTAACAAATGATCCAAAGATTCACACTCTTCAACAGCAGAATTAGATAATCTTTCTGGAAGCACTGGTGGTTTTTTCTTGGTTCTAAGCAAATATCCATCTAACTTGTATCCCTTTACAACAGGAAGAATGGTATACCTTATAACAAGTAATTGTCTCTTGTGATCTTTACAGTAACGGTTTGTTCAGATGTCCATGGGATGGAGAATTTGTCTGGGAACTAAGAGATGAAGGAAAAGTTGGAGATCTGAATAAAGAGCTCCTCAGATCTAATACGGGAATACAAGAGCTGGAAAACATCAAGGAACTAGTAAATGGAAGCTCGGATCCAGAAAAATGGAAGAGTATAACTTGGGATTCCTAAACTTGGAAGTGTTGGCGCTGAGAACAATGAGCTTCCATGGAATGCAGAAATAAGAATTCCAGTTCCAGGTTGATTCTCAGTGATAAAGGGCAACGTATTTGTCCCTGGAGATGTTATTGTTCCTGCCTGTGATGTTTCCGGAGCTGACACTGTACTTCCTCCAACGGTGGGCTCCGGTAGGGCTGGTAGAGGTGGTGTTTCTTTCATCAGAGCCGGCTAGAAGCTCTGATGCCAAGTAAGAATAACTATGAAAACAAATAATCTGGTAACTACTTCATTGATGATGATGATCGATTGCAAAGGGTCTGATTCATATATAAACTAACACACACACATAGATACTCCACTAGCATAACACAACAATGTTCAACACTTCATCCCTTTACTAACAATCTAACAAACTAGGGTGATGTGGCAGAATGTCTAACATAACCCGTGAGAGCGCCAATTGTAATATACAGCTCTATCTACCCTTTTCAAAACATCCCAATCAAGTTGAATGCAAGAAAAATGAAATTGAAACTTACATATTATTTCGGAAACTAAAAGACACTCATTATAGGAAGTCATGATCTATTTTTTGAACCCAATGTCATAGTTTTATCTAATAAATAATTGTGAAGGCTAAGGTGTGATGACAAGGATTGTAAGAGGATGAAGAATTGGATGTGTTGGATTCTCTGTGTGATGGATCATGATGATCAGTTCAAACCACTTGGTGACTTGGAGCACATCTTCTCAGGTCAAAAGCAGGACAACTCAGCTATCTCCCATTCACTTCCTCTGAGTACCCCTCTGGATGAGACAGACTAAAGGGTAAAACATGATAAGGGAGCTCATGAACATAAATAACTTTTCTCAAAGTCCTTTGAGACAAACCCTCTGTAAAGGGAAACTGATTTCATTAAATTTGACATTATTGAAAATGTAGATTCTACATTTTTCATCTAGGCATTTATAGCCTTTATGATGAGTCTGAGACACAAATTGACATGTTTTTAGTATCATATTGAAGTTTAGTGGTCTGGAATGGTCTCAAATAAAGGAAGACAGTGCATCCAAACACTTTAAACCTAGTATAATCAGGAAGTTCCCGTAATATGCACCTGTAGGGAGATTTAAGGTGGAAACAGGTGTGTAGAAGGGAATTGATGATGGAGACAACTGCTTGAAAGTTGTGCCATCAAAAATTTTTTGGTAAAGAAGACTTGAGCCAACATAGTCAATCCAAGTTCTACTATATGCCTTTGTTTTCTTTCAGCCCTGCCATGTTAGACATGATCATGGGGGCAAGGATGTCAAAAATGGATGCCTTTAGATGTTGAAGAAAGGATTCAAAGGATTTATATCCACCCCTCCAATATGACTGAACACACTTAACCTTGGTGTTAAATTGTTTTTCAACAAGAATTTAAAACTGGATAAAAGGGTTAGAAGCGTTAAATTTATCTTTTAGAGTGTAAATACAAGTGAACCTAGTATGATCATCTATAAAATGAATATAGTATGTATAGAATTCAATGGATTTAATGGGTACTAGACCCCAAAGATCAGTATGAACTAATTCCAAATGTATAACGGCTTGAGAATCATGAGCATAGTGAGGTAAAGAATGAGATTTCCTAAATCGGCAAGCATCCCTAAACTTCAATTTTTTATTGAAAACAAGATTACATCCAAACAATACATGACTCAAAATTTTACTAATAGGATAACCTAATCTCATATGCCATACATTAGGATCACTATTTGAACTAGTAGAATCTACAAACTTGGCTTACAGATAGATAACTGGAATGTGAAGAAGGGCAGTCTTTGGATTGAAGAGAGATATGGTCATCATCCAAAGAGATTATCTGATAACGGTCATCCTTGAGTTGATCCTTGATTAAAGGTGTCCCTCTTTGTTTGTCCTTGACAACACAAAAACACATAATCAAATTCAACTGTAACATATTTATCTCAAGCCAATTTAGACAAGCTTAAGATATTTCTAGTTATGTGTGGAACATGCAAAATAGTGTTCAGAATTAAGGGTGTACAAGGTGTATCATTATCATTATAAGGTTCACTCAGCGGAAGATTCCATACCTTAGAAGTCACATGATTAGTTTCTCCACTTTATAAGTACCAAGAATGATCAGCAATTGAGCTTGGTGTAGCCATAAATGCAAATGTCTGCTTTGGTCTTGGGTTTCTAACATTCTTTGGTGGTTGGAAATTTGTTTCAAACATGTGCCAGCATACAAAGGCAGTGTGTTCATTTTTGCCACAAAGTTGACAAGCCATTCTATTTCAACTATTTGATCGTCCTCTACCCATGCCTCTGTTTCTACCACCTCTGAATACTCATCTACCTCTAAAAAAGTTCTGACCAGGATTAGGTGGCATAGCAGTATTTCTGAAACCTCCAAGAGCAGATGGGTAAGTGGCAACACGAGCAACTAGATTTCCTTGAGGAACTGTCATTTGAGTAGTTGGATTCAACCTTACTAGAAGCCTCTCATGTGTCATTAATTGGGACTGAATCTCTTACCAAGAAAGAGACCATATTTTGGTTGTTTTGTTAACAACTATTTAGCCGTAATCATTATCCGGTCCTCAAAGTGGCCATAATCAATTAAGATTTTGAAATTGGGTAACTGCTTGATTATATTGTCACTATAGGACTTCGTTTGAGCAAGAAAATCAGCCATAGACTTAACCATTTCTCGGACTAGTCAATGCACTCTTGTATTCCAACATCATTTATTCTAAGCGATTTATAGAAAGTATCTCGGTGTTGTCCAAATCTCTTTAAAGATTGTGCATCCAACCACTTCAACCAAGGGATGTTTGTCAATGAACTAAGCAATCACCACAATGCCGGTTGATCCTGATTCCCGCTCTTAAACATCGAGTTAGAAAATCTTTCCGGAAGCTTTTGGTGGTTTTGTCTTGGTTCCAAGCAAATATCCATCTAACTTGTATCCAATTACAACAGGAAGAATGGTACACCTCTATAGCAAGTAATTGTCCCTGGTGAGCTTTACAGTAGTGGTTTGATTCATATGTCCATGGAATGAAGAATTTGTCAGGGAACTAAGAGATGAGTGAAACGTAACATATCTACGAATAAAGAGCTCCCGAGATCTAATATGAGAATACATGAGCTAAAAAACGGCAAGGAACTTGTAAATGGTAGTTCGGATCCAGAAAAATGGAAGAGTATAACCTGGGATTCTGAAATTGGAAGTGTTGGAGCTAAGGACATTGAGCTTCCAGGGAATGCAAAAATAAGAATCCCAGTTGCAGGTTGATTTTTAGTTATATAGGGCAACAAATTTGTCCCTTGAGATGTTATTGTTCTGCTGTGATGTTGCGGAGATGACCTTTGTACTTAACTTGACGGTGGACTCGGTAAAATTTGGTGGAGGTGGTGTTTCTGCCATTAGAGCCGGCTAGCAGATCTCATACCAAGTTAGAATAACTATGAAAACAAATAATCTGATAACTTTTTCATTGATGATGATGATCAATTACAAAGGCTCGCTTGCTATGAGCGAACACGAGCTTAGTTCGCGAACATTGGATTATGTTATGAGCGTTCTTATATAAATACATCAATTCTGATGAATTCTAACTCAATAGAGGATAAGTCATTCATTCATCTAATAGTGATTGTAGATTGATTTTATATAATATTTAGATATGTTTATAATAATTTTTGTTGTATGGAGTATGTAATATTAATCTATAATTTGTTATTTTTGTTAAAACAAAACAAAATTTGTTATTTTTGTATTTCTGACTTTATGTTTTATCATAGTGAGGCTGGCCCAAACTTAAGTCGGAAAACAACAATATGTTTCTGAGCCTAATGCTGTTTCTACAAGATTTTGTTGTTTTCTTTAAGAAATTTTTTTTTTTTTTTTTTCATGTCAATTAGAGTTGAACCCGAATTACAGGAGATGTTATTTGAGCCCATAGCCCGAAGAGTCTTTCACAGCCGAGAATTGAATTAAAATGGGCTACAATGTCCATCTTACCTTTTCCGAGTTAGTGGCAATTCAGCCCACGACTAATCTATACCTTAAAAGCAATTAAGCCCAGATGGCACAGTCCGCCCAAAGCATCGTGAAAGCTACTCACTTGTTTGGTTTGGGTTGAGTTGGATCAATTTGAATTATTTCGATATTTTATTAATCATTATCTTATTTATTATTATTTTATTTATTTTATTATTTTATTATAATTTATATTCTACCGTCGTTTAAATAACAATGAATAAAATAATATTAATCAGTTATTAAGCTACTTAATAATTAATCAGTGATCTCATGCTTCATAGTCTAGTAATCGAGAAGTTAATGAGCTAATCAAAGTATGTTTAGTATCCATTAAATTTTACTCAAAAAAAATTATCCATTAAATTAATTATATATACATGATTTATTAGTAAATATTATTTGAAAAACCATCAAATATAAATTGAGTCGAGTTTCATCTTGCCTTTTATTACTCGAGCGAGTTGAATTGTGTTTTGAGCCTAATTTTTGACCGATTTGAACTCGAGGCTTAAATTAGTGAATCATCTCACGCTTAGAATATATATATATATATATATATATATATATATATATATATATATATATATATATATATATATATAGCTTTACAACTTTAATGTCGCGGATGAGTTCAAACTTTTAGCGAAACTTCAAACTCTGCAGCATCACGATGCTTGCCGTCAATAGCTCATGCCACGAAAAGCTTTTTTTTTGTTGTAGCGTCGGTTGCCGGATTCGATGAAAACTTGTGATGAAAGCTATATATATATATATATATATATATATATATATATATATATATTATCAACAAACTAAACAGAGAAATTTTGTGTGTGTGTGTGTTTTTTTCATAGTTAATTGTTTTGACCGTCACATTCAACTTGCCCGGATGGAAACAAGTTTCTAACTTTACCTACCCACTAGCCACATTTCATCTGTTTGTCTGCTACCAATGAGGTGGGAGTGGGAAAGTTCTTACGTGAAGGTGACTATGTATTTCAATTTAAACCGTACAATTTTAATACAAATTAAAAATGTGTGGTTCAAATCAAGGCAGATAGTCATTTCATATTAATTTATGTAGTGACCATATGATCTACATTTTCATTGAGAAACGATAAATGACATGTCGTCCCCGTCGGTTAGCTTTTGTACCGACTCTCAGAAGATTATAGGAAGTCTTGATTTATATATATGTGTGTATATGTGTGTGTTAAAGAATCAATGACTTTACAGTTATCTTAAAATCGATTGGTGTTAGTAAAGGTCTTTCTTATATTCCTTATATTATATCAGCATTCAGTGTGGCGCATAAGAAGGAGAGAGGGCCAAGCCTTGATTTTTATTTTTATTTTTTTGGAAGTGGGGCATATAAGAGAGAGTGGGCGTGACGATTTTTTTTTTTTTTGGTGGAGGGCTATAAGAGAGTGGGCCCAACACTTTTTTTTTTTTTTTAATTGTGTTGGAGGCGATGTTTGAGCTTCGAGTTTTATCTTTCACGATCTGTGTTAAAGAATCAAGTCTTCTGGTTATCTTAAAAGCAAATTGGTGTTAGTATCTTCTGATAAATTTTATGTTGGGCGCAGTGCAATCACTCTTGGTGCCTTGGCAAATAGGAATCAACGTTAAAATGAAACCTCGCGTAAAAATTTAGCGATGTATCACTTTGAAAATCTTGAGCAGGTGGTCAAAAGCTCTGCAGATGGACCACTCAAATTTCACATACTACAAAATGGATGCAAAAAGTGTCTACTTTCGGCTAATAAAATACCGATGCAAAAATTGTTTAATGTTGTGTTTAACTTTTAATATTACATATATATAAGGAAAAGAATGTTTGGAAAAAATTAAAAAAATACTGATGCAAAAAACGTTTAAATCTGAATGTAATTTCTGGAATTGGTTTTAATCTGATAGTAAAGCTAGCAAATCTTAATATGGTAGCGGTAGTATGTCACGGGATCAAACCCTGGTTGGATTATTTAAAAAAATGTTTATTTTGGCGAGAAAAAAAATAACGATGCAAAAAGTGTTTAATGTTGTGTGTTTAATTTTTAACGTTAGATATATAAGAAGATGTGTCCACGGGGCAGGGCAACTAAAACACGGCCTAGGGCCCTTCTTAAAATTCACATTTTTAACGGCATAAGTTTTTATATGTTAGCGCTATATTTTAAATCCATTTTATATTCAAACTGAAAAAAAATTGGAAAAATTATGTATAAGTCCACTTTTTTCTCCTTAATTAAGCGTTAATCGCATATCTTTTTAGTTGCAATAAGAATGAAATAATTTGATCGGACTAAATTACACAAATATCATCAGAAATCAACGCACCCATCTTTCCCATTTAGTAACCAACCCGTAAAAATCATCAACATGTCCAGCTAACACATTCTACTACTATCCGACTCAACCGTCGCCACCGCCGTCGGAGAATTCTGATCCTTTTATGAATTCTGTACCCCGGTCTCCCTCGGTTGGTAGTTCCACCAGTGAGCAGTTATATGTTGGAAATGAAGACAATGAAATGGTTTGTGAGCTTAACTATGCTATGAAATAACACTTGATTTTCATCATGTTGCTTTTTGGGATAAAGGTTCGTTGGATTGTTTGATTGGATTGGATTAGGAACGAAATAAGTTGTTTGATTGAGGTTTGGTAATTTAATACATTGATGTCGTTTTTGCTTAGTATAGTCGAATAGGATTCTGCTTAGTATGCCTTATATGAGCCATATATGATATTGTGTCCTTTGAATTGAGCCTTAAATGTGTCTTGAAGTATTCACTTGAATTAAGCCTTAAATGAGCACGATCTTTGTTTCGCGATCTTGATATTAACTGCGATCACGATCTTATATGCCTTATATAATCTTTTCATTAGTGATATTGTATGCCTTATATGAGCGGATATGATATTGTGTCCCTTGAATTAAGCCTTAAATGAGCGAGATATGTGTGCCTTGAAGTAGTCACTTGAATTAAGCCTTAAATGAGTGCGATCACGTCTTTTTTCGCGATCGTCTTGTGTTAGTGTAAATCTTTGCGATTAAATTCGGCTTTTAAATACTACGTCGAAAGGTATCAAATGAGGTCTCAAAATGAAGATAAAAAATATAAATTTTGGTGAAACAATTTTGATGATCGATTATTACAAATCAAAAATTCACGATCGTTTATAAGAAAAACGCTCGAGTTAATGCAAATATTTTTAGTCTTTCAAAATTTACGTCGGAAGGGTATCGTATTTGGACTCAAATTAAAGAGCAAAAAAAAATAGAATTTTGATGAAAAAATTTCGATGATCAGAGTTATAAATCAAAAGTTACGGATGTTTGAAAAAAAAAAAAACAAACAAACAACACAACACACAAAAGGAAGCCGAATAAGCGAAGACATCTTGCGCGTCCCTCTTAAAAAGAGTATTCTTGTCCGTCTGCGAAATTGTTTGTCGCTTTTTACAACTTAAAAAAAGAGTATGTCACTATTGATTTATTTTGTAATCTTTTACTCTTTTTCCGACCTCCCAAAAATTTAATATCTAAATCAATACAAATATTTGGTTAAATTTTTTTTTTGTTTATAAAGACCACTCCACAACTTAAATAGATATTTATGACACAATAAAAAAGCGATTGGCGAAAGGAAAAAAATTATTGGACAAATTAACTCCATTTCTAAAAGTATTCGCGGGACAGCAAGTTGAAAATAGCTTGGCATAGATAGGTGTTTCATATTGCAATTTACTATGTATACTATAAAGTCCCATAGGAAAATAGTAGAATGTCCACCCCAGTATAAGTGTGAGACATAAATGTCTTGTCCTTTCGAGTTAGCCATTTTAGACCAGCGAGGGCGATGGTCTACAGCGGTTGATCGAGCAGACATTTATGACTCATTTAAGCGCTACCAGGCCGGAGTGCAGGCGTTCTGAGAATAGTATCGAGCCGACTATTAGAAGCGGAACTATCTGTTGCACCGTACAAGAAGGCGGTGTAAGGATGACCTAGTTACCTCTGGTAGGGACGATCCGGGAACAGTCTTGGCCATCCTGACGAGGACGCCACTCCCTTATAAAAGGGGGAGAATGTAAAGTCTCACATAGGAAAAATATTAGAATGCTCACCCCCATATAAGTTATAAGTGTTTGAACTAGTGGGCGTGTGTTGTACATACGTTTTTTTTTTTTCCATTTTCACGAAGATCCGGTTTATACCAAATTAACTCCATTTCTCTTTTATCAATGTGTCATTTGTTTTCAATTCCTTGATGCGAAGGGAACTCAATTTACGCGTTTTTTCCTAATAACCCCAATATCCGGGTAATTCTTATATGGTTATTCCATTTGTAGAGTAGACATATGTGGATAAATTAAAATCACACATTTTGAATTTGATTTAGAACTGTATGATTCAGATTCATCCACATTTGTTTAGTAACTAGGGAAGAATTTCCCCCAATATCCTTGAGACTCGCTATGTTCGCGGTTGTTAGGCCCAAGGAAGAAATTCCTTGGATTTTTTGACAAAATCCGGTCAATGTATTTCGTATATCCCATTCACAATACATAGGTACAATATATATAGTCATATTTAGGGCTTCTAGGGCTAGTCGTAATTACCAATCTATCCTTTCTAATTACATAGTAAATAATATATCAGTCAATATCGTAATACCCCCCACATCCAGTAGGGCGTGAAGATCCCGAGCGCCCAACTTCCATAGTAAAAACTTGAATTGATGTCGTCCCGATGCCTTGGTAAAAATATCCATGGCCCGGTGCTTCGTAGGAACATAAGGCGGAAGAATCAAACCATCCGTGATGGCATCACGTCTGAAATGACGATCGGCCTCTATATGCTTAAATGCGTTCATGAAAAGCAGGGTTACGAGCTATATATAGCATCTTGACTATCACGAGAAAATTCGAATCCTGGGGGGTGCGAGCGCTAAGGTCGGCAAGTAATTGCCGACCAACTTGATTCACGCATCGGAGAAGCCATTGACCGATATTACGCCCCGGTGGATGAGTGAGACACCGTGGTACATTTCTTGGACTTCCAGGAAATAGGAGAAAGACCAAGAAACATGAACCACCCACTTAGGGATCGTCGAGTAATAGGGCAACTATCGAGCGTAGCGATATACCACGGGGTGTTTCTTCAAATAACGAACTAGGCGCGTCGGCATCCCGATATTCAATCCTCGAACTGCATAAAGCGAGATAAAACATGAACCGAATAAGCCAAATCGGGCGGGTGGCGCCAAGATAGATAAGGCGTCCAACAAGGCGCCGATATGGCGTCGGATCGATCAACAAAGGCCCGATCATAGCGCCAACTTATGATTACGTTCGATAGGAAAATCTGCGAGTTTGCACCCAAGTAAGCCCGACCTCGTGTATGATATCGAGTGCATATTTCGATTTATTCGAAAATTCCGTCTGTGTTCCTCACGACCTCGATCCCAAGAAAATATTTAAGAGCCCGTGATCCTTCATCTTAAAACATTGCCCAGATCGATTTAAAAATCGTCATCTCATTTTTATCATTCCTGCAATGATCATATCATCGACATAGGCGAGCACCACGAGGTGAATCCCGTCACGAGCCAAAGTAAACAATGAGTAGTCGAGAATAAGGCGGCGAAAGCCATAATCACGCATAAGTGAGGCAAGCTTTGCAAACCAACACCGAGTGCTGCTTGATCCGTACAATGATTTGCACATCTTGCAAACCAAGTTCGATCGACTGTCAAACCGGGAGGTATCTTCATATAGATCTCCTCGTCCAAGTCTCCATGCAAAAGGCGTTGTGGACATCCATCGATGAATGTCCCATCGTTTCACAGCGGCAACACTAAGGAAAGTTTGAACCGTAACCATTTTAGCCACAGGCGCAAGTCTCCGTGTGTCGATACATAACTTCTTGGTGATGCCCAAATGCCACTAACCGGGCTTTTAGGTGTTGCGAGTCCGTGCTCGTCATATTTCTCTGTATAGACCCACTTACTCCCCAATGCCTTTTTCCCGGGGAAGGGTTGCAAAACCCAAGTACCACGATCCTCGAGTGCTGAATCTCCTCGACATGGCTTTCGCCACCGCCCATGTTTCATAGCCTCGCTTAAATGATTTAGGAGGATTACCTTGTAATGGATGCAAGGTACTTGCAATGATTATCGAAAACATATCATAATTAATGTAATGCATAAGAGGATCGAATTACGAGGAGGTGACGAGCGGAAAAGCGTGGAAGATGACTTTTACGATCAATCAGCGTGTGCGTCACAAAATCTTGAAAGCGTGAATTCGGTATCCGGCTGTCGTTTACCCGAACCAATTCTTGATGCCGTCACCAAGATGTCAAGGTTGTGGTGGCGGTGCTATATTACTCGATATCACTGTTTGACTATCACGTCGGTCCCCTCGGCGGAGGATCCGGCAAGATGGATCCGCGAGGAGGAGAGTGATCGAACCCACGATCCGTAATGCCAACATCGTCAAATAATGGGTAAGGGACTACGGATGGTTATTGCTCGGTCGGTTGGGAAAAGGAAACACATGTTCAAAAATTTAACATCCACAGAGACAAAAATCTCCTCAGTATCTAAATCATACAAGGTCCATCCACTTTTTAGCGAAAGGGTATCCAAGAAAAACACACTACGACTTGGTGGCAAACTTATTAGTGTGGCGATGATCATGGGCATAACATAAAGATCCTAAAATTGAAGCATTGAGAGGTCCGTTTTTCCCAAAAGACTCTCGTAAAGCGTCTTAAAATTCAAAACACTAGGCGGTGTTAGGTTAATTATATAAGCGCGACCATAACACATTCCCTCAAAACTTAGCGGCAAATGTCCATCAAACCGTAATGCCGTGCAACATTAAGAATGTGTTGATGTTTTAGTTCTACCCGACCGTTACTGTTGAGGAGTACTAACACAGGCGTTTCAAAGATGATACCTTCTTTACGAAAATAAGGAAGCAAAGGTCTAAATTCTATTCTATTATCACTCTGAACCCGTTTAATGGTAACCTCGAGCGACGAGAAACTAAAACAATGATATCCAAGAAAGCAAATTCGACTTCCATTTTATTCAATAATAAATAAATCCAAACCCGAGCGAGAATAGTCATCAACAATAGTCAAAAATAAATTAGCACCACATGTCGATGGTACCTTATAAGGCCCCCACAAATCACAATGTATCAACTCAAAAATACGACTAGCTTTATTCTCATTTATGGGGAAAGGTTCAGGAGTGCTTTGCCCGAAAGCAAATATCACATCCATCTTTATTTAAATTTTGAAAATGGAAATGTTAGGAACTGCCGAAGGACCTTTTACGAAGGGTGTCCCCAGCGTCGGTGCCACAAATCCACGATCTCCGCTTTTACATCAATGGCGAACCGAGCCTGCGGGCGCCCCAAACCAAAAAAGTCCATCCACCGCTCACCCGGTCAATCGGCGTCCTCGTCACTCGGTCTGCATAATACATAAGCGATCGGTGGTGCATCATACAATTATGATCGTCCAAAAATTGTGATGCGAAATCAAGTTACAATTTAATTACGGTACATATAAAACATTCAAAAGTAGTAAATTTCGATAAAATTACCGTTCGAATGAGTTGCATACGAGGCGTCCATCACAGTAAGCCAATCGGACAATCATTTATCGGTCGTAGTTGTACAAATAAAGTTCGGTCTTTGACCGTGGTGGGTTGCTCGGTGTCAATAATCCACAGTATTTATTAGTGAAAGCGATCATGCGATTTAGAAAGCGAGAACGAGGCGATTGCGGTGAGTCGAACGGATGGCCCACCTTTATTTCCATGTACACATCGGCGTTAACTTGAGTCACCACGACCTTAGGGGCTGCTACCGTTGGTCCTCCATGAAAAGCTCTCTCTGTCGGTGAAGCCATGTAATTGGAGGAAATGTCCTCATAAATCATTTGGTCTTTGTTGCGGTAGGAGGCCAGAGCTTCCGCCATCGTCCATGGTCTTCTCAAGTGCTTGTTGTCCTCTGAAGCGGAAACCTAGCTTTCCATCTGGGTCGGCGTCTGAAAACCACGGAGTCATACGCATAAGTTGTCTTTTTGCGTCAAAGTCGATAAAGGTGATCAAGCTCTGTATTCTTCCAATCATTTGCCATCGCCGAGCTGCTCCAAGCTTGAAGATGGCGAAATTTTTTCTTGATTGAAAAGCGAGCGAAATTCAAAGGTATGGATTAATCAATTAATCCACCGACAATTCGAAGCGAAAATTTGATGTGCTAAGAGCCGCATGAAAAGATCATACTTCCCGTCAATGTCATCGGCTACAATTCTTGACCGAGTTCTTTGAGTTCTTTGGTGTTCTTCGACAATTACCTTTTTTATATATAGTCATCTTTAAGGCTTAGGGGGCTGAGTCGTAATTACCAATCTATCCTTTCTAATTACATAGTAAATAATATATCGATCAATATCGTAATATTTTCCCTTTATTCATGCTAGACCTGATCCGCTTGAGGAGACAAATCTTTGGAAACAACTTTTCCACTTAAGTGGATCTACCTTGGATAGTTCTGAGATATTCTTATGATATTTCGAATAAAGCGGAGAAAGAGTGGGAAGATATTGTCTAAGTAGAAGAATGGGTTTGTTCAATAACAATATTGATCTTTGGTAACCATTTTACGTGGTGCAACAAAGGAGGTTGGACTCGTTTTATACAACAAAATTGAGGAAGCATCCCATATAACCCAAATCCCCCGGGACGTCCTTTCCGGAGAAGACACATATTTTTACATTAATTATTTAAAAATTTTACACAATAATATCTACTAACTGGTCCTCTAATTTTTTGAAATATTAACCATTGACCTACAACCATACTTTAATTTTTAAAATCAATACTTATAGACTTGTAATACAATGTGTCGTTCTCGATCCCCAACCCGTGTCACAGAATTCTTGGAGCCGCCCCTGGATGCAGATTATGTGTATAATGTATAAAATGCAGATTATGTTATCATACTCTGATTGCGATGTATTTTAGGTGGAACTGAAAGGTTTAAATTCGTAAAATTCAAATTTGTCATCATTTATTATTATTCTGATTCGATCTTGATCTTCAACTTAAACGATATGTGAAACCCCGACTTCTTGTGTGTTATCATTTAAGGGTATATCCGTCTTTTTGGGATTAAGTTTTCATTTCCTAGCATCTTAAAGGCTAATTAATCTTTTCTTGGCCTCCAAATTGCCTTAAAACCGACCTAAACTCGGACAAACCAATAAAAAGCCTCGTATAGCCCAGACTTCATAAATTCGCATTTTGAGTTTTGAAAAAGGCTCGGCCATTTGTCGGCCCTCACCGAAAGCACCCATACTTACTACTAATTAGTCTTTGGGAGCTTATGTTGGCTTTTTTGGTTAAATCTAGCATGTCACAACAACGATTTGAAGCGATTTAAGGCTTAGATTCATCTTTTAAAGGTAAGATCTAACCTTTAAGTAGTAGTTATTGGCTTTGATCATAATTAGGTTAGATTTGAAGAAGTGTCGTTGTTAGATTCATAATTTGTTTGTAGATTCACGTAAGATTTGAAAGTTTGTTGATGTCCGGCTCATAGGTTTGGCTCATCTTTAAGGTAAAAATTTTCTTATCAAAAGGTACTTTTGGGTTTTAAGATTGTTTTTAGTTGTTTTGAATCTGCTTTTTGTTAAAGTGCTCGAAACTAGACATGACTATATTTTCGGGTATCTGTTAAGTCGAAAGTGGTCATGAGGCCAAGTGCGGATCGCTTTCCGGCACCTCAAGCGGGAAAAGCATGCGGGTGAGCTCGAGAAATTGTTTATGAGTACGTTACGTGACATAAACTATGTTTTCAGCAAGCTATTATGTTGCCTAAGTATTATTCAGAAATCTGTTTTACGTGAGTAATGGAGATATGATGAGAGTTCGGTATTGTTATGGTCTTGGTATGCTCACGAAGAATGGAATATGAACTTTAACATAAACTTATATGCTTTATGTGCTCTCACTTTTTTATAAATAGTGACCGTGCGATGTACTGAACAGATTACAATGGGTATTCGTATTGCCTTTGTCATTTTTAAGGCAATGTACCAAGCGAGGTTTTAGTGACCCCACGTTGGACGTATGACTAGTCGTGTTCCCCGTGTTGCAGCATGCCCTCAAGTTAAGCAATTAGTGATATGTAACAAAACATGAATACAAAAGGCAAGACAATAACATGACAAGAAATCGAATAAGTTAGGTAAGTAATTAGCAAGCGACCAAGTAAGTGCAAGGCAGTGAGCGTAGTTAATAGGTCAAGTTTCTATGCATTGCTCAAGCTATGTTTTAGAAGGAATTTTCCTATGGTTCAAGATTAAGTTTTTAAAGATGCTTTATGTATTTATGAAGTTAAGCTTTCAACTGTTTTGTAAACTAGATTCATGTCACGTCTCTCGGCATCTGACAAACACGAACCTCTCTTTTGATTTTCTTTCTCCTTACTAACCATTCGATTCGGTGCCAACTTCTTTATTTGGAATAAGAAGATATGCATGTTAGAGACGAGTTGAATGATGAGTATGGAGAGCAAGCTTAGGAATGAAGTATTGGAGTTTTTTTTGTTTGTGTTTAAGTAGTTTCCTTTTTAGTCAATGTTATGACGGATCGATCAAGAAGTGATAGTGATTGTGAGTAAAGATAAACAATTAACATGTAAACAAACACAGAAACAAGAAGAACACAAATTTAACGTGGTTTTCGGTAAAGTGCCGACTACTCCATGTTAAGGGTGATTTTATATGATTTATATCGTTATATTTTATAATGATTTCCTCCATATTATTATAATTTGCATATTAATTAAGGGTTTAATTGAATTATTGAGCAAATGAGTTTTGAGCAGTTTAATCGCAAAATTGGTTAATTTATGTGTTTTATTGATGATTTTATGTTTATTTGGATATTATTACATTTTGTGATGTTTTAATGACTTGTAGATGCATAATTGCGGCTCAAAAGATGATTCAATGAAGATAAATATCGGTTTAATTGATGGAAAAGAGATAAGGAAGATTTGAATAGAAGGAAAGAGATAAAGATGAGAAAATCGATTATTGATCAAGTGAGCATGCGTCTAAGTCCCGTCCAGGTGGGCGAGCGTCTAACTTTCCGTGGGCGGGCGTCTACGAGGTGGAATATTGGATTGAGTTCTCCAAAAATTGATGGGCGGCGTCGATTTAATGAAGGGCGGGCGTCGATCCAACTTCGGCCCGACTTGAAGAATTTACACCAAGCCCCAGGCGGCGTCGAGAAGAGGTTGAGCGGGCGTCCACGGCCGACATCGGCATAACCGACTGAGTTTTCTATAAAAGCGACCGCATTCTCAACCACTAATTATCATCATATCATTGCGGCCGCCCGAGAGAACCCTAAATTACGGCGAAGCGGGGCTCGGTCGGCGAGAGCCTTGTGCTCTGTCGACCGAAAATGAATAGGTTTTTATTTTATGTCGTTTCTTCTTGTTCGATTCATGAGGATGGCTTGAAGTGATCAAACTTGAAGCAAGCATGTAAAACCTTCGACATCGTTTTATTTCTTTCTTTGGATGATTTAGTGAGTTTTAATAAAGTTGTTTCTTTTTATGATTATGTGTTATGCAAATTTATATCGAGAGATGTTTTGCTATTGATGTTTACTATGTGGCGAGTCGGTGTAAACCTAGATCACCATAGGAAATATTAGATCTTTAACTTTATAAATAACGAGAGTTGATTAGGTTGAATATCTAGATTGTTAGATTGAGAAATCTTGCACCTTGGTTTGAAAGCGTTAATCTTTAAGATCGAAAGATAAAAGATTGATAGGCGAACTTTTCTAAGAGATTAGGAGTTCATACCTTTGATAGGTGAATCACAATTTTAGTTAAATCATCATAAGATAATCTAGAGAGGAAATTAAGGGTTGCGGGATGGTGGATCATTGCTTGTTCTATGTTTAATCGCTATAGTCATTATCATGCTTTTATAAGTTTTATTGTTTTCGTTTATAGTTTAGTTATGTTATTAGCGATCTTCCACGGCTTTGGGTGACAATCCTTTGTCGATTTATCTTTTCATTTTGTTATTTTAGGCTTTAATAATAATGGTATCAACCTTAGGAAAATTAATGAACTAGATACCCGATTCCACGAGATCGACTCCGGTATTAATCGCTGTACTCTGATCCACACTTGGGGTATACGGATTTATAAATTTATTACTTGTTTATTTTCATTAGATAAAATCCGAGACAAGTTTTGAAAATCCGGTATACCCCAAGTGTAGGGATCGTAGTATAGAAGTTAATACGAGTCAAATCCTGAGAATCGAAGATAATCTAGTTCTTAATTTTTCTAAAGGTTAATCACGAAAAATAACTAAAAGCAGCGAAGAAAAACAATAAAGCTGGGCGAGAGGTTGTCAATCAAAAGCCGGGAAATATAATTGCGGACTAAAACTAACTAAATAAATCTATTCTATAACTAAAAGAAGAATAAAATTCTAAAATAACTTAGAAGATAAGGCACAAAGATAATTTCAATTAATTTTAACGAAGAACAAGCATTGATCCACCATCCATAACCTTAATTTCCTCTCAGTTATCTTATGATGATTTAACTAAAATTGTGATTCACCTATCAAAGGTATGAACTCTAATCTCTTAGAAAAGTTAAGCTATCAATCTTTTATCTCTCGATCTTAAATATTAACGCTTCCATAACAAAGGTGTAAGGTTTCTCAATCTAGCAACCTAGAAATTTAACCTAGAAACTCTCGTTATTTTTAGGTTAAAAATCCCGTCTTTACTACGGTGATCTAGGTCTAACAACGATTTTCATCAAGCGTTAAACATCAAATAGAAACCATCTCTCGATTTAAATTGCATAATCAATAAAGCACATAATAAAGATACAAACTTTAAATAAAAACTCACAAAACAATCCAAGATTAAAATCAAAGCATTGCTTTGAATTGGCTTCACAAAGCTCGTTCTAGGCTTAGCCTTAGCTCATCGTTGGAATACAAATCATATAAATAAAGAAGATAAAGAGATTTATGATGGTGGGAAAAGCAGCTAGAAGCGCCCCAGAGGCTGGGGCGGCCAGGATCGAATGTGTTGTATAAGGGTTGAAAAAAGCATGTATTTATAGATTTCTAGGTCGGTTTAGGCAATGGCGGTGGTGGGCGCCCGTCCAAGGATCTGGGCGCCCGATCCGGTTGCTTTGAAATCTTGAGTCGGGCGAGTCTTCTCAAGCGCCCGTCTATGCAAATCTGAGCGCTCGTCCATAGAAAATCTGAACATCCACGAATCAAAGGCTCCTCACGGGCGCTGACCCACTCTTACGGGCGCCCGTTTGGGTAAAAATCATGTTTTCTGAATTGAGTAGCTCAGGTGGGCGCTTGATCCATGCTTACAGGCCTTGATCCGAGGTTAGACGGATAGCAAGCGTGCGTTGATCTTACACATCTTCATTCTACCTTTGACTTGCATCTCCTTCCTTCCATTAAATCTCCAATTATGACATGTTTATGACCTACAAAACCACAAAGACATGCAAAGTGTAAAACCATAGATAATTACTAATAAAATCACGAAATTAGCTCAAGTTTACACTTAAAGACTTTTAAAACTCATCTGCTCAATAATTCGATTAAACCACTTAATTTCTATGCAAATAATACGAATATGGAGAAATCATTATAAAATATAACGATATAAATCATATAAAATCACCACTTAACACTCCACGGACAAGCGAGGATTATTTTATTATCACAAAAATTTACAAGTTACAATTAATAGAGGCGGTATTTATAACCTTAGGAATCAAACCACGACCAACTAAACAACCAAACCAAATAATGGTGAAATACTCGAAGTAACTTTATCCAAACCGGAAAATGATGCGAGGCGTGTTCCACAAGTATCACTTTGTGAACCAACTCGGCCGAGATCATGCTCGTGAGATGATCGATCTGTGACTTCACTCAATGAGACACCAGACTTGGCCCGAGATACCTTGAGGCCTGCGACCACCATAGTTTCCACATAGAATTTTCATCAAAGACTACACTCTGCTGAGTATAACCCGATTTTCAACGGATGACCAGGATTCTATACCACTTTTAATCCATCTCCATATCAAAAAATACTCCGCTTCTTGGCTCTGGGGTTCTAGTTTACCCTCATTTGACATGTTTGTGAGCCGTGCTTCAAAAACCCTTAGACTAGAGTAGGCTTTGTTGACTTTCTGACCAAACCTCAAGTGGTGTTTTGAGTTTGATCGAGTGTGAGGCCCTTATTGATTAAGTAGCATCTTTGTGATAACGACCTCTGCGCTTTAAAATCTTCTTGTCGGACCAGAATTAGAGAGCATGCACCTAGCCCTCTCGAGAAGAGTTTGATTCATTCTTTCTGCAACACCATTCTGCTGTGGAGTGTCTCTGACATTATAGTGCCTAGCAATGCCTTCATTATTGCAAAATTCATCAAACTCGGACCAGCGAATTCCGAGTCCATTATCATTTCTAAGTCTGTTGATCTTAACTTCCTTATGCGATTCTCAGCCAAAGCCTTCCTTTTGCTTGAAGTGTTTGATTGCATCACTCTTGTGCTTCATCATAACTACCCAAACCATCATTGAGTAATCATCATAAAGGACATAAAATACATGTGACCACTGGTGACTCCACCGCCAGAAGGTCCCCGACAATCGGAATGGACATAATCAAGTGTCCACTTTTGTGATGTGAATTGCTTTTGGGAACTTGCTCTATGTAGCTTCCCAAACACGGTGCTCACAAAATTCTGACTCCTTAACCTTATGTTCCCAAAGTAGATCGGACTTAGATAGAGTTTGCATCCTCTTTCACCCATATGACCCGATCTCATATGCCCACAACTTGGTCGATTGTAGTGGTGAACTTCCACGATGATGCCACGGCGTGAACGTCTGATGAACCACTTGTAAGATGTACAATGTCCCGTGTTTGATACCGCTTGAATCACAATTGAACCACTTATAGACATTCACCACTCCACTTTCACCCTGAACTTGAACCATTTGTTGTCTAGTAGACTAAGTGACATTAAATTCTTGGTCATATGTGGAACATGTCTAACCTCATCTGATGTCTGCGAAATTTACCATCATGTGTCCTCAGCCCAGCAGATCAATCCCAACTATTTTGCGACCTTATTGTTGTTAGCCATAACAATATAGCCCCATCTACCCTCTTGATAAGTTGAAAACCACTCCATGTTTGGACACACGTGATAAGATGCCCAGTGTCGAATCCACACATCTTTGTGCCTGCTTGACTCTAAAAGCGCTGGGGCTAGATCTTAACCGAGTTGGTGTTTTGTTACGCCAAAGCAACAATACCTTCTTGAGCACCATCTTTGCTTAACTTTCTGTTTGGACATTCATTTTACCAATGTCACGATCCTTTCACGATAATTCTGAACATCCTTAGTTTTAGGACCCTTGGAAGATCTCTTGGATTTCTTCTTTCCGAATTTCTGATTCTCTGCTTGACTCCACTAGCCACCAATCCGGCCAGGTATTTGTATACATCCCGAACTAGATGCCTTATGGCGTAGCTCTCGAAGCATGGGTGATGATCTCATCCTCCGTGACCTTTGAGTCCTTCCCGACAATAAATGACTACACAATGTTCTCACGTGATCAGAGCAATGACACAAGCGGGATCAATGTTGCATCCTCATCTTCAATCTTCACATCAATATTCCTTAGGTCAAGCAATATTGTGTTCAACATCTAAATGATCCTACAATTTGAGTGCCCACATACATCCTTAAATTTGAACATATGTTGTTTCAATAACAACTTGTTGGTTAGAGACTTTGTCATGTACAAACTCTCAAGCTTGGACCACAACTTCTCTGTTGTGTCCTCTTGACAACCTCATGATCTTATCATCTCACAAGCACAACACAATTGTTGAATGTGCTTTCTCATCCATCTTGGTTCTCTCGGCAACAACTTCTTTGTGTTGATTTTAGACAAGGGACCTATAATCCTTATTGTTTCAACAAAGCCGCATCTTGATGCGCCACAGGACTACTGAGCTGTTTCTTCACGTAAACTTGTCAATCTTGGCGTTTAAAGCGAAATCTTCTCACGAGAAAAGCTTGCGTAGATCCCGAATCTAGCGTCAATTATGACCTTGGTGCCAATCGCCTTGCTTAAAAGCAGATAAATAGATTTCTTGATGAACTGAACACTCGATACCAATTTGTTATGACGGATCGATCAATAAGTGATGGTGATTGTGAGTAAAGATAATCAATTAACAAGTAAACAAACACATAAACAAGAAGAACCACAGATTTAATGTGGTTTCGGAAATGTGCCGACTACTCTCGCGGACAAACAAAGTTATTTTATTATCACGAAAAGTTACAAGTTACAATTAATAGAGGCGGTATTTATAGTCTTAGAAATCAAACTCTAACCGACTAAGCGACCAACCAGGATAATGGTAAAAATACTGCAGAAGTAAGTTTATCAAACCAGAAAACCATGCCGGCGTGTTCCCAGTATCACGAGAACCAACTCGGCGAGACCATGCTCAACGGATGATCGGTCTGTGACTTCACTCAATGAACACGAGACTTATTGAGATACCTCGAGCGTTGGCGAATCAAAATTTTTTTTTCAATGGGGTCACGGGCGTAAAACTACATTTTAATCAAAAAATTGTTTGATGAGGAGTCACGAGGAGCTTAAAATACATTTTATCGATAAAATAATGACTTTTATAAATAAATTAAATCGTTTTATTATTAAAAAAATTCCAGGATACCGGTGGGGTCATGCTTTTTAGGTACACATAGATCCATGCTTTGCCTCCAGGCCTGCGACCACCATAGTTTCCACCGCAGGACTCAGCAGTATCATACTCTCTTGACCAACCTCAATCAACATAGTAAAAGTCACCCATTTCTGATCGAGTTGAGTTGTAATAAATGTTAGGAGTTATTATTCGGTTAGTGGAAGGCTTTAAGGGCCAATTTCTCGAGTCTCTTATATGTTTCTTTTTTTTGCGCGTTTTTAATTCTACGATATGAAATGAGAACTACGTGCGATTTAGGGTTTATTCGAAATATCAAAAGTAGCAAGCGTTTTTTAAAAATTCGATGTCAGAAAGCGAGG
The DNA here is from genome assembly GCA_026214975.1 of Gentiana macrophylla. Taxonomy (NCBI): domain Eukaryota; kingdom Viridiplantae; phylum Streptophyta; class Magnoliopsida; order Gentianales; family Gentianaceae; genus Gentiana; species Gentiana macrophylla. The sequence goes on along the minus strand of CM047808.1, from coordinate 118,310,166 downwards.
CATTCTGCGATATATAAACATTGATGCATATATGTGCACGATATTCGTAGAACAGTCTTTCTGCCTACATTGTTATTCTCTACGCTTCAAAAGCTAGAAGCAAGAATTCGTTTAATTTTAAGCGATTTATTTGAAGATAAACATGTAGGAAAAGCAAGTCTTCAAGTATATATTGCATTTATATATAGTTCTCATGCCAGAATTTTACTTTTACTTTTAAAGATTACCAACAAAAAAGCTATGGAAGTTGTTTCAAAGAAAACTTTGGCAGGTACAGTTGTTTCACTTGTTTGGATATATATAAAGAATAAAGATAAGATTCACGCACATAGTTTCAGAATCTTCTTAACTTTTAGTTAGTTTATTACCTCATACTCTTGACTTTGATGTTCCAAGCGAATTGAAAAGGTAATTCGGGCGCAAGCTATGGAACTTACAGGTGTCGCTAGTGGTCCCCGGCAATGAACAAAAACTACTTAGAGATTTTATGGTCTGCGGATCGTAGGAAGGTTATCTGCAAGTGTATATATTAGAAACTACTTATTTTTGTTTTTTTACGTGTCTGGCTTTTATCGTGTATGAGATTAAAAATAAATGATTGTAATTAATATCTTGGCTTAATCTGGCTGTAATTGTCTGACGGTTTGTATTATAAATTTTCCAAAGTTTACGGGTTAAAAAACTTGAATGTATGTTTAGTCTAGCTACTGAGTGTGGGGTTTGAATCGTATATAGAGGCCGGTTGTTTTTAGCAAATAGTTTTATAGATAGCCAGAGTATATTGAATCGTTGAAGCGTATATTTAGATTAATATTCTCCACTAATGCTAGCTAGGTATGATGAGATGGTAAAAGATTTTGTGTTGGGTTCAAATTTTTAATTTTTGTTGTAAATTTTTTTTACGGGTGTCTCTAGTGATATTTATAAAGATTTTTGGTTAGTAAAAGTTGTCCTATCGAAGATTATATCAATCGGTATGTGTTGTATTATGTAATTTTTAATCGTTTTAATACAGGACGACTCTAGAAATTTGAATCAGGATCATCTGCTTTTGGAGCCTCTTTTCCGGCTTTGATGGCGTGGAGGAAGGCGATTGGATTTCGACCAGTGAAAATTGAGACTCATTTCATTACCGATTTTCAAATCAAGCTGATTTGAAACATAGGCGAGGAGATCGTCCTAAATTTATAATATGAGATCAAAAATTAATTTGTCAATACTTGTTTCAAAAAAAAAAAAAAAAATAAAAATAAATAAAATTTGTCAATACTTTTCTCTTTCAAACATAGGTGTGTATATTCAATTTTTTACATCTATTTATGGGCCATAACATAAAAATAGGGGATCAATACATAAGAATTAGATGATCAATTTGACATATATATATATATATATATATATATATATATATATATATATATATATATATATTCATAAAAAATTCACCACTATTTATACTACATAATATTTTTAGGAGGTCTGCTGCCTAAAAATACCTGATCTTTGGAACAACCAAATACGGTGGGTAATGATCAGATACTCCCTATTTTGGAGGGTGGCGCTGCCCCTTCTTTCATATAATAAAAGTGTGCATGATAAAAAAGATTATACACCAAATAATATAATTTTGATCATGCATATATGTGAACTGATGTAGTACATATAACGGATGAATCATTGATTTTCACCCTACACACTCCTGCTATGTAAGAAATGGTGTGTAAAAGAAATATTAATTTCAACATTAGCGGCGGGATATTTACGTTTTAAGTCGGTCGAGATCGACAATTTTTTAAGTTCGCGTCAAAATTTAGGCGGTTTAGTCAAAATGTATCTTATCTCGTCGAAATGTGATATAATCGTCGTCAAAAAAAAATAAAGGCCAAAAAGAATGGGTAAAATCTAAATTAAGGCGGTTAGTCCAAATTTAAACGAATCCGTCAAATTACGTGAAACATACAAGTGGACATTTGCATACAATTGGACTTTACAGACTTTGTCCAAATCGACCAGAAACAAACCATTTGGACGGATTAAATCTCAATTTTGTGAATTAAATCTAATTTAAACAGTCCGTCCTTTTTGGCTGCATTTCCTTTTGTGGGATTATATCACATTTGGGCGAGATAGTATACATTTGTGAAACCGTCTAATTTTTGGCGTGGGACTTAAAAATGTCGAATCGACCTCATCTAAATGAAATATGAGTCTTCTACGTTAACTGATCTTATATTTTCTTTGTGTAAAAATACATTTCACCACTTCACTTACACAAATTTTAGCTTGGTCATGATGCAATCACAATTGATGCACCATGACAAATAGAAATCATGTCTTTTAGAATGGACCTCTACATGTAAAAAAAAAAAAAAAAGCACTAATGATTTATGTTGAAATTGAAGGCGTTGTGATACAAAAACTTACTGCGCAGGCCAGCGCAAAATTAGTGATTCACTTGATATCACTCATAAAATCAATGAACTGATGTATGTAATACCTTTTCTCATTCCATGGGCTTTGGCATGTTTCAATGCTATTTCAAATTAATTTTTGGCCTAGTGGAGGTGGTGTAATGCCGGCTGGGCCAAGCCGGAGTGTGGGGTTCGAGTCAAGTAAAGTCGACCAGCTTTTGGTAGCGGAAAAACAACAAGCCTCTTCCAGGTACATTAGGTTCGATTAACCTCTTGCTCGCACTCACCATAGGATCGAGGCGAGGGCCCTTCCAGGTTAGGGTTTAACCTTTTTCAAATTAATTTTTTTGGCGTGTGTGAATTAAGTTGTACTTTGATATTTGGGCGCTTCAATTAGTGTGAGATACAAAACCACACTTAAAAAGAGACGCGTGAACCTTTCGGGAGGTTTTTGTGTGGTGTCTCGCACGGTGTGAAACAGCGTGTGAGAATATCTGCAGCTGTGTTTCATTCTATCTTTAAATTATATGGTTACGATCGTTTAGTCCGTCGATTCGCATCAAAATCCTCTCCCATGCAAGTATTTCCCGGCCTTTCATACTAGGCTAGATTATTTATGATCCCCATGCCATCCACAACATTTTCAGAGGTTTAAACATAGCTTCTGGTAGGTGTCTAAACATCCACTGAGGCCCATAATCAAAGAACTTCAAGCCTTTGAGAGTCCTCTCTGTCTTTGAGCAATTGTTTAGCAAAGCACCAATCTTCAACGCTACTTATAGGGTATGACATTCATAAGGGTGACCCACTACTTGAATTCATAATTCACGTAATTGGAAGGTTGTGTTTGATATAAGATCTATTGCTATCTAACGTAAATATGGCTCAACAGCAATGACATCTGTCGTAACTGACATTCAGCAATTTGGTTTGGATCTTAACAACATACACATGACACTTAACGGACTAGTTTGGATCTTCTCAACAGATGGGCCTAAGAGGTTCAACCCAGTAAGAGGCCCCACGTTTTAGACAACTTCGAGAATGATAGACTTGATCTGAGAGGCGACATCCCTCAACTCGGTCAGTTGACATGGTACAGGTCCACCTCGGACTTCATCTTTCAGCTTGGGCACATCATTATGGATCTCATATCTTACAAATGAGCAGTCAGATTACTTAGCACATAATACCCCACGACTGTAATTGCTACAATAATGGCTTTATGATTTTTGCCATATTATACCATGAGCTGCAAACTACTCCACGATCTTAGCCATGCTCTCATCACATACATCATAGCATTAACTCCCACAATGGGAGTTGCATAAGATTGTGTAATCATCTACAAAATCAAAACTACGTTAATAGCTTGATCCCACAAACTTGGTATTCGTAGGCAGTCAATCACATTGGCTCAGCTATAATTCATCTTCAAATCTTCTTATAAACTATCTCGAAGTCCATTTATCTGATTAACAACTCGATTTCGATACGGACGATTCCATGCATCGTCGTGCATCGCCTTTTGGTGCAAGATTGAGGTCCGAGATTTCACCTTTTCGAGAACCTTGTGGTCATTTGCGATTACACACCATTAAGATTGAGCAAATAATTAACCAGCGAAGATCATCTACAAGACATGACAGAAACAACCTGGACTAAAAGAGATGTCACATGGATACATATCACCATCTATATCACCAGGGAGAGAAAGAAGAATTTCTCCTGATTCCCATCGAGGAGGGAAGAAAGCTAGATGAATAGGAGAAATTTCTTATGGACAAGCAGATCCGTTACCCTTTTTAATCGAAAACGAAGGTATGATCTTACACGCTATAATCCATAAGTATCTGGTCAAATGAATATGTATTGATTCATTAAGCACAGTTAATATCTTATAAATGCTTCCTGTTATAAACATAGACGAGAAACTTGCAGTTTAAGAAAGATAAATAACATATAGCAATGCAAACGTAAAGAATGGCGGAATTTAAACACAGAAACAAAGAGAATACAATGATTTAACGTGGTTTCCGGCGTTGTGCCGACTACTCCACAGACAAAAAAGGAGATATTTTATTATGCACAAAATTACAAGGTTTTCACAAGTGTGGTGAACAACACTCTTGAAAGACACACATTGCATTGATTACAACATTGGTATTTATAGACACAAATCCCAAACCCTAACCGCCAAAGATCTTTGTCTAATCCTCATAAATACCCTAGATGTGGACCCCACCTCAAATGTTATTCACCCACGAGATGAAACTTCGACTTCAAACTGACTTTCCAGACTTGTAATCAACTGCTCCAAATGTATAACTCAGTTATACTCGGCCAAAACTCAATGAGACAGAATCGATCGGCTGGCGACTTCAAGAAACTTCGATTGCATTTCATCAAACTGACTTTCACAGAACTGAATATACTTAACTGAACTTACCATCATTCTCAGTCTCAGTTTCTCAGATTAGTTCCACCAGATTATTTATCAGTTTAGAGATCAAGTCACCAGAACTGACAAATCTCAACCTTCACTTGAACTCTCATTCAACGTCACCAGATTGCATAATCAGATATACTTATACCAGATGCATTCGTCAATGCCAGGATGTACAGTTTCAGACTTCTCCTCAGAATCCACTCAAGTTGATCTGCCCTCAACTGAGTATCCAGATTTCAGTTTACAAGCTTTGAATATTTAGCAAGTCCGACCTGGCCGAAAGTTGTTTCTATCGAATCAAGTTTAGCGAACATATCAGCAAGATTCTCCTTGGTGCTGATCTTCTTCACTACAACCCTATTCTCATTTCTTAGAAAATGATATCTCACATCAATATGCTTGGTTCTCTCATGATGAACCTGATCCTTAGCTAGACAAATTGCACTCAAACTGTCACAATAAATCTCAGCTTGATCCTAATGTAACCCCAAGTCACTGACTAGTCCCTTCAACCAGATACCCTCCTTGGCTGCTTCTGTAAGAGCCATAAACTCAGCTTTAGTAGTTGATAAAGCCACTGTTGCCTGAAGAGTTGCTTTCAAGCTGACAACTAAATTCCCTAATGTGAAAACATAACCTGTCAAAGGTTTTCTCATCATCCACATCACTGCATAATCAAGATCACAAAGATCTTGTGATCGGGTTCTTGAGTATCACCTCCATAAATGAGACCAACATCGCTTGTATCTCTCAGTACACGAACATTCTTTTTCTGATTTCCAGTGTACCTTTCGAGGTTGAGCCATAAACTCTGCCGACAACACCGATTGCTGAGCGGATCGGGCCTAGTACACACCATTGCATACATCGACTTCCAACCGCACTAGCGTAGAGAACTTTTGACATGTATTCCTTCTCCTCTTAATCATGAAGCAAAATCGACAAATGAACATTTGATGCCATAGGAGTATCTATTGGCTTAGCGGTGACATGCCAAACTTTGACAAAATCTTACGTATATAGCCTGTTTGAGATAAAACGATTTTTTGACTTCTATCTCTCCAGATCTTCATCCCTAAAATTTTCTTGGTTGCACCCGATCCTTCATTTCAAACTCAAGATTGAGAAGGTCTTTCGAGATCTCGAACATCAAACTTCTTCTTTGCAAACTATCGGCATGTCATCCACATATAACACAAGATATATCAGATGATCCATCTTCCAACTGACTGTTGTAAACACAACAATCATAAGGAATTCTGTTGTAACCCAACTGGACAGAAATTGGAAAATCAGGTTGTGTCAGCCCTGACACTTGCAAATCAGGTCATGCCTTTTATGACATGGAAAATCAGGTAAACATAAGGATCTCTACGTTCAGGCAAACGTAGAGATCCTTACGTCCAAACGTAAGGAAATTCAAACTAAATCTCATACAAAAAGAACTCAACACAGATTCCTTACGTTTAAACGTAAGGAACGTAAGGATTCCTTACGTTTAAACGTAGAGAAATTCTTGTCCACATGAATTTTTTTTATTTTTTTTCTGAAACAAACAATCTTCTATAGGATTCATATACGGAAATTTAATGTGATAGCACAGTGTCTATATATAATAAGTAAATGAATGCGCATTATAATGATTGATGGGTGAACATGCGTTATATTTTTATTTCTTTTAATGTTTTTTTATAGTTCCGGGCACATACAGTTTTTTTTAAAATAAATTTATCTTTTATGTAAAAAAAATTAAATTCGACCGTATACTTTCTTTTTTTTCTTTATACACAATTTTTTTTTGTCAGATTACTTAATTGAGATCTTTTCTTTTGTCATTGTCCATTCTTCATGATTCTTTCCAAAACTTATCGACTTATATTTTCATAATCAGGAAAAAAAAAATGTGGACAAGAATTTCTCTACGTTTAAACGTAAGGAATCCTTACGTTCCTTACGTTTAAACGTAAGGATCTCTACGTTCAAACGTAAGGATCCTTACATTTAAACGTAAGGAATCTGTGTTGAGTGCTTTTTGTATGAGATTTAGTTTGAATTTCCTTACGTTTGGACGTAAGGATCTCTACGTTTGAACGTAGAGATCCTTACGCTTACCTGATTTTCCATGTCGGAAAAGGCATGACTGATTTGCAAGTGTCAGGCCTGACACAAACTGATTTTCCAATTTCTGCCAACTTGATCATGTAACTGTCAAACCTTTTATACCACTGTCTAGGAGCTTGCTTCAGTCCATACACAGACTTTTTCAACTTACACACAATATCTTCCTTACCAGGAACTTGGAAACCCTCTGGCTGAGTCATGTATATCTCTTTATCTACCTCACCATGTAGAAAAGCTGTCTTCACATCTAACTGCTCAAGTTCTAAGTCCTGATGTGCCACCATTTCTAGTAACACTCTGATTGAAGTATGTCTGACTACTGGCGAGAATATCTCATCAAAGTCTACCCCTTCTTTCTGACTGAACCCTCTTGCAACCAAACGTGCTACTTAACTCCTTATGCCTCAGTTAACCCTTCCTTCTTTTTGAAAATCCATTTGCAAGAAACAACTCTCTTTTCAGCTGGATGTTTAACTAGATCCCAAGTCTGATTCTTCAGTAATGACTCCATTTCATCTCCCATTGCAGCAAGCCATTGAGATGCTTCAGAACATGTCATCGCTTCCTGTAAGTAGAAGGTTCAAAACCATTCACTTCTTCTACAACTTGAAGTGCGTATCAACCAAATCATCAAACCCATACCTCTTGGGAGGTACCCAACGTTGGATCTTCTAGCTCTCCCGACAAATATACTCTGGCCGATCCACGTTCTCGCTTGACGCTCAAGCCGACATGTGCTCACCGACTAGATTGGATTCACTCCGTTCAAGAACGGTCGATGAAAACCGACTTGGATCGATTGATTGTTGCATTCCAACCGGCTCCACCAAGCTCCACTCTTCGCCGCTTTTCTCGCCAAGACATGTTTGATTTGATTATCCTCCCACCATCGATGAATCGAGTATAAAATTTTCATCGCTGTATCAGATCTTTGAGAATAACTCGGTTTCTGGCGATGACCAAATTTTGTACCCTTTACTCCATCACCATACCTCAAACACTCATTTCTTGGCCACTTGGTTCCAGCTTCTCTTCAATCGACATGATAGTAAATGTGCTTCCAAATACCCTTAGAATCGAATAATCTCTGAGCTTGCTCGACCACATCTCAACTGGTGTTTTGAGACCCGATCCTCGTGTGAGGACTCCTTTTGATTAATTAGCAAGCTTTGGTTACAGGCTCTGCTTTAAAAATCTCATTGACAAACCAAAGCATGAGAAAGCATACATCTTGCTCTCTCTAGAAGAGTTTGATTCATTCTTTCAGCTACACCATTTTGTTTGAGAGTATACCTGACAAAGATGATGTCTAGCAATACCCTCAGTTTTGCACAATGTATCAAACTCACCCAGTAGAATTTCAGACCATTATCTGTACGAAGCCTCTTGATCTTCTTCCCCAACTGATTTTCAACTAGAGTCTTCCATTGCATGAAGCTCTTGAATGCCTCACTTTTGTGTTTCATCAGCACCACCCAAATCATCCTTGAATAGTCATCTATGAAGGACACAAAATATCTGTGACCACCCAATGACTCCACCTTGACGGCCCCCAACAATCGTAATGAATGTAATCAAGTGATGACTTTGTGTTGTGTACTCCTTTTGAGAACTTGCTCCAATGAAACTTCCCAAACACACAATGCTCACAAAAGTCCAGATTCTTGACCTTACATCCCCCAAGAAGATCTTTCTGAGAAAGAACATGCATCCCCTTTTCACCCACGTGCCACAGTTTTGTAAGCTATGACTGTTGAATCTCGGTAGATGCCACAGCAGCAGAACCAGCAACATTTGAACCTTGTAATATATACAGAGTCCCTTTCTTGATTCCCTTGATAACCTCAACTGAGTGTTTATAGGCACTCAGCACACCACTTTCCCCCTTAAAACTGAATCCCATGTTGTCCAAATAACTGAGAGATACCAAGTTTTTGGTCATTTGTGGAACATGTCTAATTTCACTCAGTTTACATAATCTTTCATCATTTGTCCTCAACTGAACTGAGCCAAACTCAACTACCATGCAGACCTTGCTGTTTGCCATAGATATATGCCCACCATCTATCTGCTGATAACTTGAGAACCACTCTCTGTGAGGGCAAATATGAAAGAATGCCCCAGATTCTAGAATCCACACATCAGTTTGATGTGCTGACTCTCCTGCCACTAGGATTATGTCCTCATCTGAATCATGCTCAGCTGCCACAACAGCTATGCCAGAACTGTTCTCCTGCTGTTTCTTCCTCTTTGGACAATTGGACTTCCAATGTCCCTGCTATTAGGAAATCTACGCGGGAACGTAGCGGAATTCAAAAATTTATTTCCTTTAACCAGGATCGACTTCATTTAAGCAATAAACAAATAAGTTACAGACGGTGGTTACCTTGCTTGATCTAAAAGATCAACGCTTTGACCGACTAAAGAGAGTAGCGATGCACGGAGCCGCCTGCCGTTCGACCTCTACCACTAGTCCACACGAACAACCCGCCGAATCCAACATTGGATTGCTACTAGAAAAATCCGGTTGCTAGACCGACTTTTTCTCTCTCTCAAAATCTCTCCTACGAAGCTCTCTATTTTTTCACAAGAACTATTAGCTCTTGTAATTGTGTTGTACTAAAGAGCTAGCCAAGCCTCTCCTTTTATAGAGCGACCTGCGCCCCTATTGTTCCCAATCTGATTGGGATTAGCTTCCTAGTAGATTGGGGAGAAAGAAAACATTTTCCTAATAAAATACGAAAAATATAATTGATTGGTTTATCTCATTAATATTCAATATCTTATATTAAATATTTTCTCCAAGATATGTATTCACAATATCTTATATTGAATATATCTTTATCTTTTATTATATTACCATAAATCAATTCACACATATGTATATATCACATATATATATTACACATATAAATATATATATATATATATATATATATATATATATATATATATATATGGAAACAATTATGCACATGCATATTGCACCACACGCAGGAAGCACATATATATATTAATATCTAATATTAATATATGGTAATACCACTAATTAAATTGCACAATCCAAGTGTATCTTATACACACACAAATTGCGCCACCTCAGCCAATAAATTGACATCCAGAATATTCTTTAATTAATATAATACTATTAATATCTTGTATTTAATTTATTCATAATAAATAAACACCACCATATTAATTTACCACTATAACTTTTATAGTACGAGATAAACTTTTCTTATTTGGTTATCATCTATAACCACATTTTAATCCGGCTATATGTTCATATGTGTATGACCTAATAGGCTTCCGAATATGTTGACCGTAGACACAAAGTGCAAATTACGAAAATGCCCTTCATTCCTAACGATCACGGGATAGCGTCTAGCAACACATCGTGACCCCCAATCATCGGAAGAGTCAAATGCAATGACTACTACCTTTCATGTGAAACAGTTACCGTGTAACTTACAATCCTATCGTTGTAATAATATCCATACAGTCGTTAGTCGAGTGTCAAAACATCAATGACCGTATCTTATAATCTGGGTATCAAGCTCCCTCGAAGTAACTAATTTACTCCCACTTTGTAAAGATTCACAAGAGTAAGACATTCCTTATAAGAAGGCCCTTTCGGACATTCACCCCTACTGATAGGGTACGCGATTCCCAGACAACCAAACATGTATACTCCGTATGCTTCAGTATCACACCCAATCACTACCGCATGATCGCCCCGTGGCTAGAGGAAACCTCAATAGTGTCAAAGCATGACAATCAACACCGTGATGCCATGAAGACTCCGGTCCAAATGATAATTACACAACTGCCACATAGTGTGACACTTAATATAAGTGGGTCAGTCTAACGTACGCATTCTCTAATACACGTCCACGTACAGTCCAAGTGTCTCTACACTTTGATAGACGATATCTATCCATGCCCTTAAAGACAGAAGACATCTAATACGTGCTAGCATGTTCATACTATCAATGCCCTGTTTAATAGTACATCAGCCTAGAGACATTTAAGTATCAAACTTATTAAAGTGATTAGAGATCTCATCAACCATAATCGCCTATCATGGTTTCTCTATCACAGTTTAATACTAAGGACGTTATCATATAACAATTCATAATTGGTTTTTTTAAAGAAGATATATATATGACAACATAAAAGTCATTTAATATATGTATAAACATAAAGAAATAGTAGAAATGATCTGACCCGGTCGGATCCGGTCCAACCCAATTGGGTTTAGGACACTATTTCAACACCTGCTCCTTACAATAATTGCAAACATCTGTGGATTTAGGGCCTTTGGACCTTGTCTTCTTGGAACTTTTCTTCCTAGACTGACCATGCTCTTTTCCATCATCAAGCATCGACTATCGATCCTGCACTGACTGTCCGCCTCCCACGCCTTATGTCTCGGCTCCCTGGCATGTAAAGTGACCTTACATCCTCTAAAGCAATCAGATACTTCCCAACTATGAAGGATCGCACAAAGTTCTCATAGAAGTCGTAATGAAACCAAGAAAATCAAAGCAGCATATTCATCCTCAATCTTAACATCAATATTCCTGAGATCAAGTAATATTGTGTTCAGCTGATCAAGATGATCTCTCAGTTGAGTCCCATCATGCATCCTCAGTCGGTGCCTCGCTTCAAAGAAGAACTTGTTAGTCAATGACTTAGTCATATACAGGCTTTCAAACTTTAACCATAACTTGGCAGCAGTGTCCTCCTCAACAACTTCTATGATAACATCATCAGACATGCATAGCATGATGGTTGAATGTGCTTTCTCCTCCAGACTGGCATAATCTGCAGAACTGGCATCCCCTATATCAGATAAAGGAGTCCATAATCCTTGTTGTTTTAACAAGGCCAGCATCTTGATTTGCCACAAACTGAAACTGTTCCTCCCTGTAAATTTATTAATCTTCACGTTCATTGCTGACATCCTTCTAATTAAGGAACAAACCTTTGATCGCAAAATCCTAGCACCGGTCACCGGTCTTGGTGAAGATCAACTCTGTTCACCTGCAACTCCTGAATCTTGAACCAGACGCTCTGATACCAGTTTGTTATAAACACAGACGAGAAGCTTGCAGTTTAAGAAAGATAAATAACATATAGCAATGCAAACGTAAAAAATGGCGGAATTGATAAAACACAGAACAAAGAGAACACAGTGATTTAACGTGGTTTCCGGCGTTGTACCAACTGCTCCACAGACAGAAAAGGGGATATTTTATTATGCACATAATTACAAGGTTTTCACAAGTGTGTGAACAACACTCTTGAAAGACACAATTGCATTGATTACAATATTGGTATTTATAGACACAAATCTCAAATCTTAACCGCCAAAGATCTTTGTTGGAATTCTCATAAATACCTCAAATGTGGACTCACTTTCTGTTTGTTATCCACTGCATTTAACACACTGCCTTCAAATTGACTTTCCAGACTTGTAATGAACTGCTCCAGATGTAGAACTCAAATATACTCGCAGACGAGAAACTAATCATTGACTTGAAGAGAAACTCAGTTGCACTTCATCAAACTGACTTTCACAGAACTGAATATACTTAATCGAAATTGCCCATCATTCTCGATCTCGCTCGAGATTAGTTTCACTGATTATTTATCGCTTTAGAGATCAAGTCACCGTGAATCGACACTTCCGATCAATACAACTTGTTTCAAAGGATCTTACACATGTGCAAGATCCTCTTTTTATCTCACAGGAAAACCGGTACAACCCCAGGGGTATGGTTCTACTGAATACTACAATTGGGATAGGCACACAGAGCATTACTTTGAAGATAAATTATAAGATTGCAGAGTTTTTATCCTATAACGTTGCGGTAGGATGACCCGCTCTAGAAAAATCTTTCATACAACCATATCGGAGTAATAAATTTGAAATAAAAAAAAGGGTTACATCAGCCTCACACTTAATCAAAATTGCCATTCGTAACAATCTAGTCCTCCACACGTTTAGCAGCATCTAGATTTTGGAACTAAGAATTGATGTCACTAACTATAGACATTACAAGCAAATGGTTTTGCTTCATTCGATTAGCATCACATAATTCACATTATCAAGAAAAACCCCAATAACATTTCTATGGACGAAAATCATCACATTTCATATCATACAAATAATACAATATATTACACGTCTGATCTACTAGTATGAAGCTGCCCCCTAAAAATGACCTATTAAGAGAAAACTATTACTACACAACATATTAACATACAAGTAACGATATGCAAGCGTTAATCGTTCAGAGACAACGACGAAGAATACAATTTTGCGTTTGCATCGCCTCGATGGCAGTGCCTACATAACGATCAATGTGTCCTACATCATAAGCTAAAATGAAAGTGCAGGTTGTGTCACTCGTTGTGTCTGAACGGTCGTGCTCGTATCATTACTCTTAACATAATGCAATTCCCACCCCAACTCATACACACTGTACATACTAGTTGTAGACACTTTTTACTTTTCTTTTAACAAAATTGTATAATAGTTCTGTTATCCAATCCCAACAATTTATTTAATCAGCAATTCCACAAACAATCAAGGTCCACTGGCCCACTGATGATTACAGGAAGTTCTTGATCTCCATATCCATAGGCCCTCAAGTTCCCAACTTGATTAGACAGAGTAGTAGTTGAAGACATATCCGTTGTATCTCCAGATAATTCCACCTTTACATTTTGTCGAGTACTATTGCCTTGCCCATCATTATTCTGTTCAAGCAAAAGCCTAAGTATTGATTCTTCTTGCAAGATACTTGAATTTGAATCCAAATGCTGCAGATTCTCTAAATATGGTATGAACTGGTTGGAGAAAAGAAAATCTTGGGATGAAACTTTGGGAAATGGTAATGGATGTTGAGAGAAATCAGAGTCTCTTGAAGAAGAAGATGCAGCTAAGTCATTGATGCTTAAGTTTTCAAGAGGTTTCTTGTTCTCCAAGGAGCTGGATAGGCAGAATTTTTGAGAGGAGGAATCAGTATGAATGATTCTTTTTGAGACTTGATCTTCTGATGAAAATTCCATCAGGGAAGGCAAATATGATGTTTCTGAACAATCATTATTAGTCCTGAGAAGCCCTGAAATATGTACTTTCTTTCCTCCAGAGGTTTTCTTGAAAATTCGAGAAATCACCCATTCATTCTGCAGAAAAAGAAGAATAAAAGAAGGCAAGAACACCATAAAATTCACCACCTGTAATATGACTATAAGCTATGGCCATTTATTTTTTGTACTCAAATGAAATATAGGGGAGCAGAGAGGAAAAATATGTAAAGACATAGAGTTGAATCTTCACCTTGGGTGCTTTAGATGATTGGGTGGAAACAGAGTTCTTGCCTTCTAATCTGTATTCATGCATCACCCAATTTGTTTTTCTCCTTTAGGTGCCCTCCTGTGTAAAAAACCAGTGTCTTTTCATCCCAACAAGTTTATTGAACCTGAAAATCTCCTTATCTTTGCCTGTTGCCTTCCAATATCCAGCTTCAGTCGCTCTGTTTGTCCTCGACCCTGTTGGGTATTTTTTATCTCTCATGCAGAAGAAGTACCACTCTTCTTCCCCCATTTTCGCCCTCCCTAAAATATCAACATAAATTTCAGATTTTTAGCATATTTGAACATCTAATAATCAAATTTCTGCAGAAAAGAAAAACCCAGAAATTAAAAATAGTTGCTGCAATGAAAGAATACCCACAAGGCAAGTCCCAAGGTTCAACTTTCTTCAAGTCCACCTCACTAATGGCTCTGGCAGAAAAGCTGTTGTCGAAAACTTTTGGGGTGAGATAGTGAGTAATTAGTTCTTCATCAGTAGGATGAAAACGAAATCCTGGTGGTAATTCCAGCTCTGTCTCAAGACTCTCAACTGGCTTTGAAACTTCAGAATTTTTTTCCATTCTCTTCAAATCTGTTGGCTGATTTTACTTGTGAAAGCTAAGATCTTTCGATCACAGTGTTTCGAACAACATGAAACCTTAAACTTTAGTTGTCTTGCAAAGAAAGAAAGGAGAGAACCAGAACAATTCTAGGAATAGGAGTATATTCTCAATGAGTCATTTCATCAAACAGGTAGATGTACAGGATGTTGTGAATCAATGATGGAGTTAGAAAGCAAATGCAAAGTGGAGC